>NMRA01000608.1:159878-177690 GCA_002633005.1 Phoronis australis | reverse complement strand
TATGAACCAAATGTCAGGTGCCATAAAGGTCTGTTCATTCTTTTTGGAGAACACCATACATGAGTAACAAACACAAAAATATAAAAGGAGACTTATTGCTATAACCAATATTCATCTCATTCCAATGAGCCAACTTATTCACTGTGCATGTTTTAGTCAAATCCAAAGTGCCGTAATTAATCCTCTTCATCAGAGTCGGAGTCTTCACTCCATGGATCATCTTCGGAATCTGTCAGTTCTTCAAAAGAACTATCTCTATTGCTGGTTGCTTCATTCCCAAGGTTACTGTTGTTGACTTCTGCATTCGAAATGAACAAAATGTCAGGGAGAATGGACCCCTCAAACCAAACTGGCAGAAGTGTGTGAGTTTCAGTTGCATGCCAACCATAATCAGTTGGTGTCAGTCCATCCCCAGGATATGCTGTCGCGGCACTGGTCCATAGCGCTGTGACGTACTGAGTTCGGCAAATCTTCATCTCCAGGCTACGGAGACATGGCGGGAGCAACGCATAGTCAATTCGTTTTACATTTGCAAGTGGATTCTCCTGAAAGGAAATTAAAAAATATAAGCATAGCTGACTTTGAAGGTAGTTAAACATTATCAAATCGAATATTTATATTATTTACAGGTTATCACTACATACCTCAGCAACTTTGCCAGTCATGTCCATAAGTTTGACGAAACGGGCCTCGTTAACATCTTTGAGCTTACTTTTTGCGTACATGTGACATACGAATTCAGCGACTAAATCGACATCGATGCTGCCATGCACATTTCCAAAATTAGCGAACATATTGATGAACCTTTCATCACTTTCAGCAATGTCCAAGGGCTTGATTTTGCCTTTTCTGAAAAATAAGGAATGACGTGTAAAACTAATTCATAATAGAAACCTTTTTTATTTAAAGGAGGCAACCATAATACGTTGCTTAGACTTCATTTACATGGCAGACGTAATCACAGCTAATCGAATTCAATCAATTCTCCTCACTGTAATCGAATTCATTCAATTCTTGTCACTACTGCAATAATCAAGATTTCGATAACATTCCTATAAAAGGCAGACGTGTAGTCACATTCAGTGAAGGCATGGTATATCCAGGCATTGCTCTGCCAAGTCCATACTTGCGCTCTTCAAGAACGTTTGCTATGTCGGAAATGTTGATAACTCTTATGTTATTTCCCATCCCACAGTCCACGACAACATTGGTCGTGGACCTTATTTCTCGCCGCTGTTGTCCGAGCGTACCAAGCAAGATTACTAAAACATCTGTATCTGAAGCCCTTACCATAACATAACCGATTGGAATGTTTGCGACGTAGAACGCAATCAGCGTATCCGCTTCCTCGTGGTCACCTTGGAGATGGGCAGGCTTTGTCACCATGATTTGCTGGTTATTGTCGGTAAAGAACTGGTAGCAGTCACCACCGTGGGAAACAAATAAGGTTTTCCCATGAAACATATGCCAATAATTGTCTTTTCTCCATTCCGTCAAAAGGAACTTCGCCAGTTCATTCTTGAACGCGCTGTTGTTCAGAAGTGTTTGTGAGCTCCGTTGCATAGTATGCCTGTTATGGCATACATGGAATTAAAGTCCCCGCGATGTTTCCGTTCACTGTCCTTAATTGAGTTTTCTACGTACTTGTCTAGACACAAGTGTGCTTCCTCTGCCCTCCCCGAACAAACCACCGATAACATCGATCGTGCAACTGATTCGTAAGTTGCACCTATTCTCGTCTGTGAGATGACTGAATGTAGAAGAAGTCCGCCATCAAATACCTTCACGTAGTCGTGTAGAAAATCTCCATCTGTTATAGGTTCTGTCTGGAACAATTCAATTTTTTTCAGCAAAGCAGACTTTTCCGTTTTGACGANTCTAAGTTCAGTTACAGCCATTGCCCTTTGTGTCATAGAGAGGAACCATCGACGCATTGCATTCTCTGAGTTGCGGAAAGCCATTATCCCTGTCATGCTCGATGCTGCATCCCTGTTAACGGACTGTTCCAAAGAGAGGTCAACAGCCGATCTACTGAAGTTGTCCCTAGTACGTCGCACTGAAAACGCTCCGTTTTCCAGCACTTCGCGCAATTGTGGGTCTGCAAATTTCAATTAAAACAACGTTCCCCATCTGGCGTAGTTTGGGCGGTTCAGGGCAAAGAATACCTCTAGCATTGTCGGGAAAATGTTGATATAACCACTGATGTCATTTGTCTTGACGCATCTCTGTGCGCACGGTTTATGAGAAAGATGTAGGTTGCCCAAAACTGAGTAGTTTTGCCATATTTGCCATTAATCACTGTGTGAAAGAAATCTTGTTCATACTTATGGAGGTGCTGAGTAATTACAGGATCATTAAGGTTTACCTCTATTTGTTCTGGATCTGAAGGGACTGCGGTCATAACCGTAAGGAACGATTCATATTCCTCCGGAGCCAAGTCATGCAGAAATTTTTGGTACATCTTGCCCTCCAAAACATTAGCAAGAAGCTCGTGAACCCGAGTGCACTTGTTGTAGAATTTTCCTTTAATGAAGCCCATCATAGACCCTTCTGCCAAGATACCAGTCTCTGAAAGTAGGAACTCTATGCCACTTCCATTTATCATGGTTCCCACAGCTCCATAAAAATCCAGCTGCGTATTATCAGCAGCTTATCAAACAATGGTCTTTCAAGTTCTTGTATTGCGTAGGCTTTTAAAGCAACTGCTAAGTCATATGTGACAACTGCGTAGTCTTGCCCAGTCTCTCTAGCTACAAACATTGTGCGGATCATAGTTTCTTAAACAACATTGTTGTTGGTTGGTGATTTTGAAGTGGGGTCCATGTAACAGATCCTTTGACGAGGCAAGGGGTCCCGTATGTAACTGCTTTAAATCCAGCATGCAGTGGAGTGTTACCTTCCCTTAGTTTCAAAAAACAGTAGAGATCCAACAAGTTGAGCTGTATGTTCTTGCAGTTTACTTCAGTGCCTCTGACAAGATTGTCACGTGTTTGAGCAGAGTTCATGTTGGTATTTGAAAAAGTAACGTCCTTAAGAGATTTTCTGAATGGCCGCACTTTCCGCTCTACCCCCACAAACTGTCGACGATTCCTTCCTTCTCGAAACAACAGTGCAGCAGAAGCATCTTCCTTTTCTTCTTCCACCACATTCTGGTAGCTATGATCAACAGTTGCGGGCAGTGTTGACATGCCATCTAATGCTTCGACGTGTGCGTCATTATCATCCCAAACAGAGGCAGTGGCTAGATTTGGAAAGAGTCGAATACCACCCGGTGCTTCGCGTTCATACGACTCTATGGAATACGCAAACTCNTTTATGAGAAAGATGTAGGTTGCCCAAAACTGAGCAGTTTTGCCATATTTGCCATTAATCACTGTGTGAAAGAAATCTTGTTCATACTTATGGAGGTGCTGAGTAATTACAGGATCATCAAGGTTTGCCTCTATTTGTTCTGGATCTGAAGGGACTGCGGTCATAACCGTAAGGAACGATTTATATTCTTCCGGAGCCAAGTCATGCAGAAATTTTTGGTACATCTTGCCCTCCAAAACTTTAGCAAGAAGCTAGTGAACCCGAGTGCACCTTTATAGAATTTTCCTTTAATGAAGCCCATCATAGACCCTTCTGCTAAGATACCAGTCTCTGAAAGAAGGAACTCTATGCCACTTCCATTTACCATGGTTCCCACAGCTCCATAAAAAGCCACCTGCGTATTATCAGCAGCTTATCAAACAATGGTCTTTCAAGTTCTTGTATTGCGTAGGCTTTTAAAGCAACAGCCAAGTCATATGTGACAACTGCGTAGTCTTGCCCAGCCTCTCTGGCTACATACATCGTGCGGATCATAGTTTTTTAAACAACATTGTTGTTGGTTGGTGATTTTGAAATGGGGTCCATGTAACAGATCCTTTGACGAGGCAATGGGTCCCGTATGTAACTGCTTTAAATCCAGCATGCAGTGGAGTGTTACCTTCCCTTAGTTTCAAAAACCAGTAGAAATCCAACAAGTTGAGCTGTATATTCTTGCAGTTTACTTCAGTGCCTCTGACAAGATTGTCACGTGTTTGAGCAGAGTTCATGTTGATATTTGACAAAGTAACGTCCTTAAAAGATTTTCTGAATGGCCGCACTTCCCGCTCTACCCCCACAAACTGTCGACGATTCCTTCCTTCTCGAAACAACAGTGCAGCAGAAGCATCTTCCCTTTCTTCTTCCACCACATTCTGGTAGCTATGATCAACAGTTGCGGGCAGTGTTGACATGCCATCTAATGCTTCGACGTGTGCGTCATTATTATCCCAAACAGAGGCTGTGGCTAGATTTGGAAAGAGTCGAATACCACCCGGTGCTTCGCGTTCATACGACTCTATGGAATACGCAAACTCAGTCTCAAGGCCTTTGCTTTCCTTATAGCAAATGGAATGTCCTGCTCTGTTTAGAATCTGCAAAGACAGTTTTGAACCTGACAGAGAAGACAGACCAAGTCCCAGGGACGTGTGCTTCCACGGCCTCACATTACCACGGGTAACGTTGTAAATGGCGTCAGATGCCATTGCGGTCACTTTGCGGTCAATGGATTCTCTTTGAGAGTTTGATGTTGTAATGCCACCGAGAAGTGTTCGGTAAAACAGTTCAAGTTGCTGCGGTATNAAGCGGTTACCTCTTGGATTGATCTAGCTCAATTTTTGTACCCTGTATATGTTCGTCTGGCGGGTAGTCCCCACCACTGAAATTGTCTGGCAGTGGCCAATTTTGATACAGTGGATTACGTAGTAGGTATCCAAGGCAGTTTGAAGTGGTTACCAGAAAAGTTGATCTAGCTCAATTTTCGAGTGTCATTCTCTTGGCTCCCCTGACCACACCCACCAGAGCGAACTTGCCAGACGGCCATTTCCAAGCATCAGGATACCCACAGAGCACTGTGGCACCAAAGAAAGTTGGTTACCTTTTCATGCCCAAAAAAGCTCTGGGATCCCGGTCTATGTGACTCAATTTGGTAATGAGCCATCATGGCAAGGAATACTACGAGACTGATTTGATGACAGTAAAAGGCCTAACTTGATTTTCATTTCTACTCAACAAACAGGGTGAAATGCAGCCTTTAACCTAGTAGTTTGTCTTTACCCTATGCCAAATGTTAATTACCTCTTTAAGAAAAGCATCAAACTGCGCATCCAGGTCTTTGCTGGACAAGACCTTCTTAGGCATTGCTGGGTCACATCGATCTACACTGCAACAAATAGTAAAGATTACCAATGAACAATTTGAAAACACTTGTAATGCTAAACCTAGTGTAGAAGTCTCTACAACTGCAGAGACAAGGGGAAAACCCAACTTGATAATACATGCCTTAGGTGGTAAGCTGGAGGCGTCCTGGGTTATAATCTACCTGATAATAATACATGCCTCAGATGGTAAGCTGGAGGCGTCCTGGGTTATAATCTACCTGATAATATCTTCACAATCCGAAGAGAGCTTTAGTCAGTGAGAATACCCAGCATCAAAAACCTTATGAAAAATATTAACCTATCAAATGAAGAGTCAACTTGGTACTGACAACACCGACCTGAAACCGGCACTTTCGGATGGAATACTGTCATTTTTCCAGGGAGTTTTTTTCTTGAAAAATTATTAAATTAATAAGATGTCAATAAAGTTCAAGCATTATGTACAAGTACCTTGCTTCACTTGTACCTAACTATAGGTCCAGATAAAACCAGAAAATAAAGTTTCAGAATTCCAATGAAAAAGCAGCTGCAATGATAAATCGAATTCTATTGCTGTAGTCACCATGGTTTTGCATTTTGCAGAGAAGTCCTTTGTTAATTCGAAATGAACGTATTGTTTTCAANGGTCCACGTACCTTGCTTCACTTGTACCTAACTACAGGTCCACGTACCTTGCTTCACTTGTACCTAACTATAGGTCCACGTACCTTGCTTCACTTGTACCTAACTATAGGTCCACGTACCTTGCTTCACTTGTACCTAACTATAGGTCCAAGTACCTTGCTTCACTTGTACCTAACTATAGGTACAAGTACCTTGCTTCACTTGTACCTAACTATAGGTCCAGATAAAACCAGAAAATAAAGTTTCAGAATTCCAATGAAAAAGCAGCTGCAACGATAAATGGAATTTTATTGCTGTAGTCACCATGGTTTTGCATTTTGCAGAGAAGTCCTTTGTTAATTCGAAATGAACGTATTGTTTTCAAGTTGACGCCCATGTACTGTTTGCTATTTTGCGACATCTTTTGGGAAGTGATGACAACTTCACCAAAGGAAAATTGCTCAGAAATTCGGTTTGCTGGTGCTAAAACTCTAAAAACCAATTCCAATAATTTGTAGTAAACTGTACGCAGCCTTTTTGAAGAGTCAATGAAAAAAGAAATTGGCCAATAGGTGACAATCTTATTTCATGGCGCTGAAAGTCAAAGCATAAAGTCACTACAAAAATTTAGCAGCAGAATAACTAATTTAATTTACTCTAGGAAGAGTGTTAGCTTTAATGACATTATTTTTTGTCAGATTTATTGTAAATAGATAAGGTGTGCTATGATGGTGTACATGTGGTGAATTTCTGTTGATTTAATGGAATTCTGTATCACTTTTGCTGTGTAATTTGATGATTAATTTGTCATTTGCTGTGATTATGTATTGTTTGCTTAGTACTGATAGAAAGTTTTAAGATTGTAATTGTTTTATTAAAGGTGTAACTATTGGTGACAGCAATAATCCTCTAAAAAATCTACAATTGTACGATTTATTTGACAACGAGCACCGTTACATAGTGAACCTGTAGAAATATGACAGCATGTTTCATTCGATATTATTCGCTGTATTTTGAAATGAATAACTTTTCACAAGGGCATACAATCGCCCCTATTAGGGGCTACAAGACTTCCCAACGCTTTCTGTACAAATTTCGTCCCATGTATTTCAAACGGGCAGTAGGCCAAATCCGGCCACCGATTAGGAGTTTTCACCTTGTCAAAAATACATTTCACACTTAAAACTATAACTTACAAAAGCAATAACTTTCTTCAGTGGTCCTTTCTACTTCTACACATATGTTCGATGAAGCTAGTTACGAGAATTAAGGTGACTTTGGCGAAGAATTCCAACTTCACTTTTTTGGTCACCATAACTTTTTCACCACATGCGCGATAACCACAAAGTATGTCACGTGAGTTAGGCAAAGGCTAACGCGAGATTGAGCGAAGCGCGTGACGCTGGCGCATGACACTTGCAAAATTGCATGGGAAGGTATCAGGTGAAATTTGTAAGATTTGTGTCCCTTGGACTTTTTATTCATCAACATGTGTGATTTCACGTAACTTCCTCAAAATGGCACCTGGTAAGAGAAACTCGAGCAAACCGCGACAGTTTTTCATCAATTTGTTCAAATTACCTTGACTGAATCGTCTTCAGAGTTATGGAATGTGTTAATTATAACTCCATGTGCTTATATGCATGTTTCATTTGATTTTATTTCCTGTATTTTGAAATTGGTAACTTTTTGTGAGGATGTACATCGCGACTGTATGCCTGCGGCATCCAGGGCGATGTAATTGCATACAACCCTATATGCCTGCTGAATATGAGCAATGTGAATGCCAAGAATAGATGGCCACTGTCCCTACTGCTAGTTGAGTTTTGAGAAAGTGGCACTGTCTACCGACAAGCCTAAAACCCTAAAGGCTAAGATTAGACCTCAGCTCAGTAGAGTAGAGTTAGCGAGGACAGCATTCTTCAGCGAATCGCTTCGCGTATCTGTCACCGTGTTAAATTCGCTCACTACAATCGGCAAAAAATAACTCAAAAATGTAACAAATGTGAATAAAAATTATTGCAAACTGTGAAAAAATATATTGTTTTACTTATCTGATAATCTTTTTTGTCGCAAAATTTGTTTAATAATACTTTGCACGAGTTTTTTGCAGGGACGTGACCGATTTTTCAGACCAAAATGGATGCCGGTAAAAATGAGTACTATTTGGTTTTCAACCCAGGAGAAGACTAAACTCGCGAATTTTTATGTGAAACTTCGTGAAAGAACAAAAGGGAGCCTTGCGAACACGATTATGTAAGTAGTTTTCACTTTCCTGCACTTAAAAGTTGAAAAAGTCGCCTGTTCCCGCGACCTTCAACTTCGAGCTGAATTTATTGGTATATAGAATAATTTGCGAATGTAATGAACTGTATTCCGCACTAAAGGGTTCATTAATGAACTATTTCAAACACTTGTTCTAAACGAACATTTCGTCAATTTCTGACAATCGGGCGAATTTCTGACTCACTTCGTAGTTCCGGGTACTGCCGCTAGGGGTGGTCCTGTGAATCGCGTTGAATGTTTGGTTTACAATACTGAAGCACTTCAACTTTTGCTGATGAAAACTCAATGTAAAAGAGAACTAAACAGTCATTTCTCGTAGTGAGAACAATGATTCTTATATTTAAGTTTTTTTTTACTATTTTGTTTCACATTTTTGTTGGTCAAGCCACTGATAGACTTGGGTTGGCTTGCTGCCAGAGAAGTCCACACCCATCTTGCCTTGTTGGTCATGACATTTTATTCAGAATATGTCAAGATAGAAAATGAAAATGTTTTAATTTTAGATTAAACAAATATTACAAATGTACAGTTCTACTGCAGTCCTGTGTTTCCAAGACTTTGTGGTCCACTACTTTGAAACATACATGCTTTCGATAAACTTTTTTTCTGACCACGGGCCAGTATATATAGTTTTTAACGGAACAATTGAGGTTTGCCTAGACTGTTCATAAATCTCACCCTGATCTTTATCCTCCAGGTAAGCTTTGTTGGAATTTACTGTGGACCAAACCAGTTGTTATTTTCTTCATTATTTTTGTTCTTATAATTTCACTCCTGTTTTGAGTTTCTATCTTCATCATGTCTCACATTTCTTTCTCAACAGACTCTGCTTCTAGCTCTTGGTCCAGATCCTTCTACTTTCCTGCTTCTACTGATTCTACTTGCATTTTATCAGTTATTCAGTTGGACATGATCTCATAGACAAACGGTCAAAGCCTCCTTCATTTTGGCTCTCCCCTCCACCTATCGGACTGTGCTTTTCAGCTCCTGATGCTGTTGAGGAGTCCGCGAAGAAGTACCATATGCCAACACCACCTCTTAAGACACTGTCAGACAAATACTGACATGACCTATCTAGCTATTTCTTTTTTCTTTTCACAACCTTGTAGTTTAATAGTATTATGTCACCTTTGTTAAAATGTGCATAATTTCCAAGTAGGGTAACATTTTCGCATAACACTGTTCAAATAATTATGAATTATAGTATTCTTTCAGGTCCTCGGATATCTGTCTTGGTTTAATATCCATTACAACGAAGATGAGGCTATCTACTCCTTTCGGCTGATTGATGACTTTGGTCAAAGGGACTTCGAAGTGCTGGAATAACTCAGTGTTGCATAGTAGATACTCCAATGCCTTATGATAGTCAGAAAGGGTTTGGCCCCCTTCCTTGAGGATACCACAGGTCTGTGTAAGGAACTCCACTGAGCGTCTGTTTACTGGAAGGTACTCCACTGCCAATTGTCACAGAAAGGGTTTGGCCCCTCCTTCCTTGAGGATGCCTTGAGAACTTTATTTATCTGTCCATCATAAATTCTTTTTTGTGTTCATATCACTTGAGACAATTTTAGGATTATGAATATTCCAGTTGTTGGTTTTATAGCATGAACATTCCTGGATGGCTCATGACAGGGTCTTCATTTTATTACATTGTTGTGGAAAGTTTATGTAAAAGTTTTATTTATTATATGTCTTTCAGAAGCTTGTATTAAAATGTTCTATATATCATACTTGTCATCAATACATTTTTGAAATGATGTTTGTTTATCTTTGATTTTTACTTAATGTAATTGAGTGACAAAGTTAAGCCGGTTGCAAACAGCATGATTGTTAAAAACAATATCACAAATAATATTAATAATTTGCTCAACCAATTATCAAGTTTCAACTTTCCTGATAAAAAATCTTTAAAATGATACCTTATTTGTTTTTTTTCCTGGAGTAATTGTTATTTTATGAAAATTCGAAATCGCAAAATTGTACGTAGTGACTTCTCTTTGTCGGCTGTGTTGACTTTAAGGTCAATATCTTCGCACAGGAACGTCTAATCGAAATGGTTTTTTTGGCAGATTATTCATCATAAAAAGTTCTTTAAAATGATGTATTACATGTCTATTTACGTTTCTTAGTTTTGAAATAATATTTTGAAC
This sequence comes from Phoronis australis, assembly GCA_002633005.1. Lineage (NCBI taxonomy): Eukaryota > Metazoa > Phoronida > Phoronidae > Phoronis > Phoronis australis. The sequence continues at coordinate 167,423 of NMRA01000608.1, read as the reverse complement.
TCGCAGATTCGATTTGACAGAATTTTTACCAAAAATTTTGACACGAAAATGACATTTTCTCCGGAACCATAAGTCCAATTTAAAAAATTTTACTATCGTTATTTTAGTCTCGAAAAGAGCTTTCTAATGATGTATATTACATGCACATTTTATAAAATTTTTGAAAAATGCTGTCCTCCCTAGAGTGAGAGAGGCTCTATTATTAGAATTCCTGCACTCACTGCAGATTCACGAAAATATATCCCTTGAGCTGTGACATTTAGATAATCTATGAAGTAAATTATTACCCTCAGCTACATCTTCATCTTCTAATAATGCGCTTCAACTGTGTTCAAAGCATCAAAGTGTACCAAACTTGACTTATGTGTTCGCAAACAGCGCCAAGTTTTATATGAGGTTCAGCAGGACTGGTACTACTTAAATATCCTTGGATGTTGTAGTATTTTCAAAACTATACGATTAACTGTCCATTAAAAATTATATATGACCAATGGACATTCAAAATAGCATATTGTGAATCTTATAAAAGTCCATTTTAAGAAATTTAAGCTCAATAAAGTTTTGTTTTAGGTTTGCGATGATTCTTGTTAGTGTTGGCATTGTTTTGCACACTATGGCTTCCACAGCGATCCCGAGCTCCAGGGATGAGGAGCAAACTTCAACGAATGACCCGTCAAAAAAGGACGAAATGTTTGATGAGTTTTACAGTGAGGTGAGTTTTTGTTATAGAAGGTGATAAAATAGTATTTATTTCGATATCTAGAGGAATATCGTTTGATTATGTTCTGCCGCGGAGGTCGGCCGATCCAGCTGTGTGTGGTAGATTGGATGCGCGCGAGCAGCGTCAAGTCAGTCACAGAGAAAGGGAATGCCAATTTGTCGAGGTGCCGACTGGCAACCATCCCGATAACACTGATATCTTTAAGATTAAGTATGTTTTGTAATCGTTACACAGCTCCTTATGAGTTGCTTATATCACTACCTACATCATACTAATCAGATATGACCAATGCCAAGTTACATAATAGGCACGTATTATACCATAAGTATAGCACCCCACACTCACTGTAGTATCAACCTGTAGGCCTTGTCACTGTAGTNTGTGATTATGTATTGTTTGCTTAGTACCGATAGAAATTTTTAAGATTGTAATTGTTTTATTAAAGATGTAACTATTGGTGACAGCAATAATCCTCTAAAAAAATCTACAATTGTACGATTTATTTGACAACGAGCACCGTTACATAGTGAACCTGTAGAAATACGACACCATGTTTCATTCGATATTATTCGCTGTATTTTGAAATGAATAACTTTTCACAAGGGCATACAATCGTCCCTATTAGGGGCTACAATACTTCCCAATGCTTTCTGTACAAATTTCGTCCCATGTATTTCAAACGGGCAGTAGGCCAAATCCGGCCACCGATTAGGAGTTTTCACCTTGTCAAAAATACATTTCACACTTAAAACTAAAACTTACAAAAGCAATAACTTTCTTCAGTGGTCCTTTCTACTTCTACACATATGTTCGATGAAGCTAGCTACAAGAATTAAGGTGACTTTGGCGAAGAATTCCAACTTCACTCTTTTGGTCACCATAACTTTTTCACCACATGCGCGATAACCACAAAGTATGTCACGTGAGTTAGGCAAAGGCTAACGCGAGATTGAACGAAGCGCGTGACGCTGGCGCATGACACTTGCAAAATTGCATGGGAAGGTATCAGGTGAAATTTGTAATGTTTGTGTCCCTTGGACTTTTTATTCATCAACATGTGTGATTTCACGTAACTTCCTCAAAATGGCACCTGGTAAGAGAAACTCGAGCAAACCGCGACAGTTTTTCATCAATTTGTTCAAATTACCTTGACTGAATCGTCTTCAGAGTTATGGAATGTGTTAATTATAACTCCATGTGCTTATATGCATGTTTCATTTGATTTTATTTCCTGTATTTTGAAATTGGTAACTTTTTATGGGGATGTACATCGCGACTGTATGCCTGCGGCATCCAGGGCGATGTAATTGCATACAACCCTATATGCCTGCTGAATATGAGCAATGTGAATGCCAAGAATAGATGGCCACTGTCCCTACTGCTAGTTGAGTTTTGAGAAGGTGGCACTGTCTGCCGACAAGCCAAAAACCCTAAAGGCTAAGATTAGACCTCAGCTCAGTACTACAGTAGAGTAGAGTGAGAGAGGCTCTATTATTAGAATTCCTGCACTCACTGCAGATTCACGAAAATATATCCCTTGAGCTGTGACATTTAGATAATCTATGAAGTAAATTATTACCATCAGCTACATCTTCATCTTCTAATAATGCGCTTCAACTGTGTTCAAAGCATCAAAGTGTACCAACTTGACTTATGTGTTCGCAAACAGCGCCAAGTTTTATATGAGGTTCAGCAAGACTGGTACTACTTAAATATCCTTGGATGTTGTAGTATTTTCAAAACTATACGATTGACTGTCCATTAAAAATTATATATGACCAATGGACATTCAAAATAGCATATTGCAAATCTTATAAAAGTCCATTTTAAGAAATTTAAGCTCAATAAAGTTTTGTTTCAGGTTTGCGATGATTCTTGTTAGTGTTGGCATTGTTTTGCACACTATGGCTTCCACAGCGATCCCGAGCTCCAGGGATGAGGAGCAAACTTCAACGAATGACCCGTCAAAAAAAGACGAAATGTTTGATGAGTTTTACAGTGAGGTGAGTTTTTGTTATAGAAGGTGATAAAATAGTATTTATTTCGATATCTAGAGGAATATCGTTTGATTATGTTCTGCCGCAGAGGTCGGCCGATCCAGCTGTGGTAGATTGGATGCGCGCGAGCAGCGTCAAACTTAGTCAAAGAGAAAGGAAATGCCAATTGTCGAGGTGCCGACTGGCAACCATCCCGAGAACACTGATATCTATAAGATTAAGTATGTTTTGTAATCGTTACACAGCTCCTTATGAGTTGCTTATATCACCTACATCGTACTAATCAGATATGACCAGTGCCAAGTTATAGGCACGTATTATACCATAAGTATAGCACCCCACACTCACTGTAGTATCAACCTGTAGGCCTTGTCACTGTAGTCACTGTAACTACCCCAACTACGGTACTTAGAAACTAATGCTAACTTAGACCATAAGAAGTTAAAACTTGCAGATCTAAGGAGTTTGAAATATTGACATGCCTTCAGAATTCAAAGACAAACCAACACGAAAGGCCTGGCTTGAAAGTCTAGTTACCAATGATTATCTAATGGCAAGTGTAGTGTGCCACAATAGATATGAATCTGCTTCCTAACATTTGAGTAGGTATTAGTCACTTTAAGGGGTCCCACATTTTGAGAACCAGTTTTCTCCACTGAGTAACAGGCATCAAAGTTCAAACTGGTTCTCAAAATTCGACACCCCTGTAAGTGACAGTATTGTCTAAATGGACTAAAAGAATTCTGAATTGCAATACCCATTGGCTTAATTGTGCTGGCTTTGTTTGGATTTTTTATGTGATTCTTTTTCATTTAGGACAACACTGCCCTATCATGAATGTGCATCTCTGTGAGCCAGATAGTCTGAACTTAATACCAGTTTCAAGGTCTAAAAGAAATCATTGCAGGTGGTCTGATACACATTGTACCAGACGTCCACAGGCTGCTCTGGGGGGCCAATTGCACTGATTGTCTGGAACCAATTTTATGTTTTATTAATATATAGATAAAACGGGGCTGAGGAGCTTAAGACCTGGCTCAAGAGTACCGTTAACAGTGTGCCCCAGTAGTACTCGAACCAACGACCTTAAGCAAAGAAGCGGACACATATACCCACTAGGACACACTGCCTCCTCTAGTTGCTAGGGTTTAAAGAAGTGCCAATTAAAGTGTCACCATTTGTGGCCTAAAATTCCAACATTTTTATCCCGTTAGTTAACACTGTCACTTTAATTTATTCACAGGTGAAAGAACTTGAAAAGCGCGATGCAGTATTAACATCAAAACAACAGATTGACAGACTTTTGCGACCAGGATCGACATATTTCAACTTGAATCCGTTTGACGTAAGTTACAATGTGAATACAATATAACTCTGCAAGAAACGTATACATTAATAATTGCAGAGGAGAAAACAAAAATAGAATTGGCAATTATTTACTACTCTCAGATTACATTTAGTTCAAAAATAGAAGTACGAGCTAGAAAGGATTTTTTATGTTCAGAGGATACTGGTCAAAAACCCAGTCAATTAAATATATTCATTTTATTCATATATTTTTACTTTTTTTGTTTTATCTCTTATGATTTGGTAGTTAATTGTTGCTAGAGATATTTCCATTTTTTATTTCAGGTTTTACAAGTAAACTGGGACGTACCTTTATCTGAAATAAAAAAGAAGTTCCGACAAGTAGGACTCATTTTGTTTACTTTCTTTTGCTAGATACTCCATTACTGTGAATTGAACCTGAACTTTTTCTTGGGTGTTGAATGTAAAAATACAACTTTTTCTTTTTGTTTTTTCATCATGAGACTTTTATAAAGATGTTGCCCAGTTTTATGAAGTTTGAAATACCCCAATAGAGAAGTTAAAGCTGTATTTTTCCGCTGTTAAGATTTTAGTTTTTAGCCAGCTAAACAGGGATATATGCAGCTTTAAGTAATAGTCCAATACAAAACATGTCTGCTTTCAATTTGATCTTTTCTGTGTTTACCTGGAAATATTATGAGCAGCAATTAAGGAGATTATCGTAATAACGAATGCCAAGCCACCCATGGACAATTAGTTTATGTCATAGAAGTCAATAATCAAGGGGGCCTAACAAAGTAAGACAGGACTTTCAGGGAAAATCCCCCTACAGAGAAGTGTTGTAAAATTAACTTCAGCTTTCCTAGTACGACATCAAAGTTATTGCTGGGTGATGCAATGCCAGCAAAGCTAGTGCAATGTTAGTTGGAAAGATTTTTTTAAAGCTGTATTTTTCCGCTGTTAAGATTTTAGTTTTTAGCCAGCTGATCAGGATTGACGGTAGCTTTACTCCGAGACAAACTTTTACAACGCCCGGATAAGAAACCTGGGAATTGATTTAGGGGCCCACCCGGGATTTTTTTTGTTTTTAAACTTTTATTGTTATCATAATGCAAATACAATAAAGCCAAACAGTATAAACATTCGCGCGCACAGTCACGCTCACATTCATACACATATAAATTAAAATAAAGGTGCTAGAGGGGTCCATCGTTCCACGAAGTCGAGATACCTGCACTGGTTATAGTACATAACCTTTTCTACTTTGTAGTAATCAAAAACAAAATGTTTAAAAAGTGCAAAACATGGTTCTACATTCTGAAGTCTTTGCTTGTGTATGTGGTACTTGCCTAAACATGAAAGTAGATTTATGATTTTTGGTCCATTAAAGGAGCCAAAAATTACGTCAAAATGATCAAGTTTCATATCAATTCCGCAGAGGTTTTTTATCCAGTTTTCAACAGTTTTCAAAAACTTTGGACACGTAAACAAGACCCCACATTGCTTTTACAACAGGTTCATCGGTTGGTACAAAGTGCGTGTCCTGTAAACAGTATATAGAAAATTGTTTATTATGTAAAAAATTAAAAACATCCCTGCGTTTGGAAAGACTTTGAAGGCCCCTGCAGTTCATTGAAAACAAACGTACGCTAGCCATGATCAATATACATAGAGAAAATCTGAATAGCTCCCCCTGAAACAATCACGCACACACTCACACAAGAAACTATACATGAACATTCACCAATGTTCCTCATATGCAAATGAAGTCAAGACAGATCAGCCCGCTGCAAGCAGAGCCTGTAATCATGTACCTATAGCAACAGTAATAGAACACGGCTTAGTGAAAAGAGAATGAAAAACAACAGGCCTATCGATATGCAAATGCAAAGCATTCGAAATGTCACATGTACGTTGTGTATATGCTCAATAAACAAGGCACGCGGAGAAACACCTTGACCTGGGAGTTTCACCAAGTATGGCATGAAAAGTAAACCAACATAGGCCTACATCACATACATATATGTATAAAATCTGGAGACTCGGCCCAAGGCCTGCGAAAAACAATAAATGAAACGATGATAATCTTCAGGCACCGAGAGAAACCCATATACACTACACATGAGTTAACTTGAACTGTGTAACAGTATAAAAAATAGAGCAAAAACGACGCTGAAAACAATCATTTTAAACACTGTTCGAGATCCACTTATCTAGATTCCATCACTCAAGTTTGTTCCATTGGGCTTCCTTATTTTCGCGAATTTCAAGCCAGACGTCAGACTTTGACTCTCGGATTCTCGTGTGCCATCCCTTGTCTTTCCGAATGCAGTAGGCTCTCGCATCTAGCTTTCCTCGTTTCTGTTTCAAAACTGCTGGTAAATCTGTGCGGAAAACTATTCCATCCCTTACCTGTCTGTTCCAACTTGCTCTCCATACTCAATCCCTGTCAAAAATTGACATAAATTTGACCACCACTGGATCGGGTGACTCGTCGTGTTTAACTTTTCGGGGAATTCGATGAACGTTTACGATAGGAAATGTACGCGCAAAGTCTGGGGCTATGCCGAGAGAGCCGAACAAATCTCTCACCTTCGACTGTATGTCTTCGTTAATCCCGTCAGAGTCATTCAAGCCATAAATTAGCAAGTTGTATCTCCTGTTGTCTCTTCTTCAAGGGCACGCGTTTTCAGCATTTTGACTTGTTCACTGAGTCTGTCAATTTCTCGTTGTGCATTGTCCACTTTAGCGTTCAACCCAGTCATTTGCGTTTGAATGTTGTCAATCGCCTCTAGGACACCGTCAATTTTCGTACTTAAACTAGCCTCCACTCGCAAGATTATTTCCTTAATTTCTTCAGACATCTCGTCAGTAGTACTCACAGAGTCCTTTCTAAGCGTGTACGGATATGGTTTTGGCGGCATAACATTCAAAACGGCTCTGCTTTTGCGGAGAGATTTTTAGCCGTCCATGCCGGTTTCGGGATTTTTAGTTTTGGCGACCTCTGATTTTGTTTAGCGACTTGGCGTTTAGCTTAGCGTTGAGTGCTGTAGTAGTTAGTTTTCTGATGGTAGGTGGGTTTATACCTGCTTTAAATGTTTGTATGGTCAGAAATGTTGTCAGACTGAAGCTGTGCGTCAAATGACTTCTCTTCACAACTCTTTCAGATGTCTATATTGGTCCATCCTGACAAAAATACAGATGACGTAGAAAGGGCACAGAAAGCTTTTGAAGGTTTGGTTTGAATCTTCCTCCTTACTACCACCCCAAAGCTCTGTTGTATGATCTGCTTATAATTAAAGCTTATTGCTAAGAATTATTGCAGTTGTAGTCACTGTGGTAAAAACTTTGTTGGTTAGTACAGTGCTTATACATGAATGTATAAGGACTGCAAGCTCACGTGGAGTTTGTATCTAATATTATCTTAATAAGATAACATTTTGTGTCCTCCAGTTTTCTCTTTAAGATTGTGCTGTTTTTGAAAAGCTTAACCTTGCATGATCAGGGTCGATATTAAAG
>NMRA01000608.1:79499-159445 GCA_002633005.1 Phoronis australis | reverse complement strand
CGGGTTTCAACTGCCGTAGGCTCACTACAATAAGCGTCCCCTCCCCGTGAAATGAATTTTTCTAAGCGTTTGTTTGAGCCAATACAGTATACAGCTTTCCACCAAGGCTAGGTGATGCAAGACATTATTACTTGTTCTTTGTTGCATTATAGTAACTGGTCTTGGCTAATTATCATTTTATGGCCTGGTCATCCATTCAGCCCAAAGTAGTTCCAGAGGTGGCTTATCAGCCAATTATTCACGCATGCTGACTCACAATAGAAGCCTTATAAGAGTGAAGGTGGATAAATGCGGTGTTCCTACAGTTTCTTGTTTTAGTGGATGTGTTCACGACATGAGAACCCAGTCAATTATGTTCATTTTATTCGAATATTTGTACATTTTTGCTTTGTCTCTTATGATTTGGTAGTTTCATTTTTGCTAGACATATTTTCATTTTTTATTTCAGGTTTTACAAGTAAACTGGGACGTACCTTTATCTGAAATAAAAAAGAAGTTCCGACAAGTAGGACTCTTTTTGTTTACTTTCTTTTACTAGATACTCCATTACTGTGAATTGAACCTGAACTTTTTCTTGGGTGTTGAATGTAAAAATACAACTCTTGGTTTTTTGTTTTTTCATCATGAGACTTTTATAAAGATCTTGCCCAGTTTTACGAAGTTTGAAATACCCCAACAGAGAAGTTTTGTGAAGTTAAAGGTGTATTTTTCCGCTGTTAAGATTTTAGTTTTTAGCCAGCTAAACAGGGATATATGCAGCTTTAAGTAATTGTTCAACACAAAACATGTCTTCGCTTACAATTTGATCTTTTCTATGTTTACCTGGGAATATTCTGAGCAGCAGTTAAGGAGATTATCGTAATAACGAATGCCAAGCCTCCCATAGACAATTTGTTTATGTCATAGAAGTCAATAATCAAGGGGGCCTAATAAAATAAGACAGGACTTTCAGGGGAAATCTCCCATCAGAGAAGTGTTGTAAAATTAACTTCAGCTTTCCTAGTACAGCATCAAAGTTATTGCTGGGTGATGCAATGCCATCAAAGTTAGTGCAATGTTAGTTGGAAAGATTTTTTTAGAGCTGTATTTTTCCGCTGTTAAGATTTTAGTTTTTAGCCAGCTGATCAGGAATGAATGTAGCTTTACTCTGAGACAAACTTTTACAATGCCCGGATAAGAACCCTGGGAATTGATTTAGGGGCCCACCCGAGATTTTTAGTTTTGGCGACCTCTGATTTTGTTTGGCGACTTGGCGTTTAGCTTAGCGTCGAGTGCTTTAGTAGTTAGTTTTCTGATGGTAGGTGGGTTTATACCTGCTTTAAATGTTTGTATGGTCTGAAATGTTGTCAGACTGAAGCTGTGCGTCAAATGACTTCTCTTCACAACTCTTTCAGATGTCTATATTGGTCCATCCTGACAAAAATACAGATGACGTAGAAAGGGCACAGAAAGCTTTTGAAGGTTTGGTTTGAATCTTCCTCCTCTACCACCCCAAAGCTCTGTGTTTATGATCTGCTAATAATTAAAGCTTATTGTTAAGAATTATTAAAGTTGTAGTGGTAAAAACTTTGTTGGTAAGTACAATGCTTATACGTGAATGTATAAGGACTGCAAGCTCACGTGGAGTTTGTATCTAATATTATCTTAATAAGATAACATTTTGTGTCCTCCAGTTTTCTCTTTAAGATTGTGCCATTTATGAAAAGTTTAACCTTGCATGATCAGGGTCGATGTTAAAGTACTGAATGATGTTATAAGAAAACAAATGAGAAGTGCTCTTACTAGCAAACGATGTTTTATTTGCAACACTACATACTTTATGCTCTGGCTTTCACTCCTGCTAATTTTATGTTTCCTTTTCCCTTTTGATTTTGTGACTTTCATTCTGACTAGAGTTTCATTATTCTGTATTGTTTACCTTAGAGATATGGTGTTTTCAACTGATGATGTATTGTGTTAAAACATGGCTGGATTCTGTATGTAGTATATAGTGTTGTTACTATGACGTCATTTGCTAAATCCTTATTTATTTTCTTGTATTGATTCGGTGTCAAACCGGAACCATGAAAGATGTTGTTGTTAAAAGCCTCACTTTTGTGTCTTTTATTTTATTCATAAAATAAGGGATCCGTTGTGCCATAGATGTGTGACTTGTCTTTTCTTCTGACTGAGATAATATTTAAGAGTTCAATTTCATAAGAATACTTATGATTTATTCCAGCCGTCAGCAAGGCCTGGAAAACGTTAGAAAATGAAGAAGGCTACAAACGATGTCAAGAGATTATCGATGAAGCTCGCACAAAAACAGAAGAAATGGTGCGTGTTACTGAGTGTTTTTCTCAATCAGTTCTCAAATCTGACCTGTAACCGGAGGAGATCACCTTGTGAACAATCGTTATCTATAAGCTAGATTCTCAATAAAATGTGGAAATGTTGAACATTGTGTCAACACTGCGACACATTATAGATCGTCACTATTCTCTGTTACTTCATTGGACTTGTGTTATGCGATAAGTTGGGATATTGTGAGTTTCGCTCAAATGGCCTTCTTTGAAAATAATGCGAAGAGTTGGAACTTATTTAGTAGTTAGATATTTGTTAGAACATTACGTGGTGTTTGGCCTCAGCTTAATGTGTAAATCTTCATAGAATGGAGATGGGTATAATATTGTGATTTCTTTTGAATTCTAAATTTTTGTTGTGGAAGCCACTGGACTTTTATGTGTGTTGTTATAGATTGCTAAAAAGAGGAAACAACTGAAAAAGGAAGGCAAACCCGTGACAGTACCAGAGGATGAACCTGAGAAAGTGAGTTGGACACCCGAGTTTATTGCAAGTTTGACTTTTTACTGGAAGCTTGACTCTTTATTGAAACTTAAACTCTTTATTTGCTGATTTTCTTTACTACCATTATTACTATCCAAAATTTTATGATAATTTTTTCTTTGATAAATGAGAAATAAAAATGAAGAGGTGATTTGAAGTGGATCTTGTATCGACAGCAAAATTTCGTTGGATATTGCAGGCAAGGATGAACAGTACAGCAGATTTGTCACTTCTCTAAAATGATTGTTGATGTATGGAGATATGGGATATTAGCTCAATTACCCATTCTAAAATGAAGTGATACCCATCTTTCAAAATCAGCCTACAGAACATTTCATTTAATTACGTGCAGGATGGGAGACTAGATGAGGGAGCGGGATTTCTGTTTGGCGAAGTAAAATCACTGGTTCATAAAGTTGATTGACAGCCACGGCTGGTATAGATGGCATTTGTATGCCAGGCCTATTTTTGTGCCAGTTTGAGTATGTGATCAGTAATTTTGCATGCCACAGGAATTAGAAAAAATTGGTGGTTCGGAAAGTTGATTGACCTCCTCCTCGTATACATCGCATTGGCCTATTTTTGTGTCAATTTGAGTATGTGGCCAATAATGGTAGTCCAAAAGCTGTAAAGTACAGTGCCAACAGCATACCAGCAGCATGCCATGACATTTATTGGCCTATAAGTGTTGTTAAAGACTGACAGTGACACACTGTGGCAGTCCTTGGTGTATTATGTTGAACTCCCTCTAGTGAGTAGATTTAACAGTTACTTTGTACATGGTTTATTTTTGCAGTTCAAGCATGCTATTTATGTCCAAACATGCAAGTTGTTTGCTGATCTTGAGAGATTACGTCAGGAACATGAAGCTAGAGAAATGCACGAACGGTGAGTATATGCCGTGTGATCTTACAAGACCAACGGTTGATCTCAAATTAAAGTGTAAGTTTTATTAAAGCTCTGTTATTCTGACTGTAAAACAAAAACTGAATTTAATAGGCCTTTTACTTTAGTAACAAAATCATTCTCATAAATACACATTACTGTGATAGGATTCCATTTCTGTTACCATCTCAAGTCACAAGCAATGTCTACATGCAGTTTTAAGGTTGGCCAACCCTAATTAATTCTGAAGTGTTTTCTTGAGTTGTTGATAGTTTCAATGTTCTTGTTGGTAATGAAAATGGAATAATATCACAGCAGGGAAAATTATGAGACCAATTTTTAGAGAATAGAGGCCCTGATTAGAGTTAAGCTAGCTAGACGAGGCAAAATGCAGCGTTAAGGTTAACCAAACTTGTGATTGATACTTCTGATATTGCCAATCTATCTGCACATTAGCCCATGGCTTTGTCATTTAATAGTTAGCAAGAACGAGAGTGAGTTTATACACGTGTGGGTTTCTATCGTACGAACATTCATGCTTAGGCCTTGGCATGTGAACTGTGCTTAATGAGACGTGTTTGTGTGTACTGGGTATTTACTCGGTTGTGGGGTAATACTTGAGGGGACACAATATTTGTGTTACAAATAATTATTTATGGTATGAATAATATTTGTATAATTAGGAATATGTAAATCTTGACGGCATAGAAATATAGATCACAAACGTTTTTAAGTCTGGTTTGCACCCCACCTATTGGCCACATCACGTGGCCTAATGAATATAAGTCTGAAAAGATTTCTGCCCCACCGGGACTTGAACCTGGGATATTCTGCTAACTGTGTGGAAGCTCTACTCCACTGAGCCATCAAGATCACTGGTCGAACTGGGCGGGATGCTATGTCTGATTGGATTTCTGTGTTAGACCAGTGGACGCGATGTCTCTGTGGACTGGAGCATCTGCATGGTTAGCAAAAGGTCCCGGGTTCAAGTCCCGGTCGTTGCAGATGTCTTTTCAGACTTAAGTTCATTAGGTCGCGTGATGCGGTCAACAGGTGGCGTGCAGACCAGACTTAAAAATGCTTTTGGTTTAAATAATTGATTGTGGTCGGAATAATTATGGTATGAATAATTGTTTGTTGTATGAATGTTTGTCGTATCAAGGATTATTGTATTATCAAGGATTATTGTATTTCAGTAAACGTAAAGCCCAGGAAGATGCAGAGGAAGAAGAAAGGCAGAAAGTTCAGAAGGAGTGGAACAAGAATTTTGAGGTTTGTACTTCACAAGTAATGTTGGAATTTGCAGCTCCTGGAAAGTTGTGTGCAAACTGATATTATTTTGTATGTGAAATTTTTTGTCGGTGTTAAAATTTTAAAATTATAAATGGATGAATCAATAAACTGGATTTTTGTAGAAATTCACCATTGCTCAAGTCAAAAAACGTTGGTCACATGATTGCAAATAACATTCCTTTTTTGATTTTATAGGAAAGTAGATATTTTTGATGTTTCCTTATCTAAAAAGGCTGATCCCTGGTTATCTTGGAGCCATATTTTTCCATCTTAGTTACTATTCCCCGTCTAGTGTTTTGTATCTGTTGAACAGTGCCCGTCCACTCCGCATAATCAACAAGCTGGAATGACTGAGACTGTGTTAGACAGGGAGTTGGACAAGGTGTTTGGTCATTTCAATAATGACAATGTATGCAGAGCCTAGATGTGGGCATTTTGCTGGGCTGTTTACATAAGTTTCTATAGTTACGTGAATAGTAAACAAGTAAGGGAACAGTCAGGGATTTGTGATTTTGTTTAAAGTAACATCAATAATGGTTAATGTTCTTCTTTGTGAGATATAATTGGATTTTCGTTCAGCAAGCATTCGGAATTCATATACATTTGTGTACTTTTGTTGGGTCAACATTTCACAGTTAAAGACATTCAATGCAACACAAGTGGACTTCAAAAGGTTCATTGTAACCTCAAAAGTAAGTTGTCTGTGGGGCAGTGCATATCAAGCTTGTGTATCTCAGATTTTGTGTTTATTTCATAATTTTGTGCCTACCAGTTGCAGTTCTCACATCTTTTTGCTCTTCATTACAGGAGAGCAGGGCCGGTCGAGTAGATAGTTGGAGAAGCTTCAAAACAGGCAGCAAGAAAAAGTCCAAAGGGTTTAAGCCTCCCAAGCCAAAAATGGAGAAGCGATAACCTGAGTCTAAGCTTTACTTGGTTTTTACACAGAAATAAGCTCGTTGTGTATAGATGTCAGTCTTCATGGAACTGTTGTTAGTTAGAAGCAACAGCATATCTTGTTCATGTTCCTCATAGAGTTGGTAAATGGCAGCCTGCTCTTACCAGCCTCTAACATATTTTGTTTTTCATCGGTTAGTCGTTCCTCAGTCATTTTCGAACATCAGAACTTTATATATTTTATGCCCATTAACATTAATTCTGTAACACGCGTTTTAAGCTTTGAGTGATTTCTGTTGGGACTATACTTTGAAGTATTGGTGATGTGACTAGTTAAAGAGAAAAGATAAACCAAGGAACTTCCCGATGACTCAGCGTAATGAAGCTGCTGTTGGCCATTGTCAGAGTACGTATCTACAGCAATTGTCCAATATAGTGACGATGTATTGAAATATTCGCTAAATGGCCATAGGGTATTTAGAGAACAATGTTTAGTGCTGCCTACACGTGGGACCTGTGATTTGAAGGTCTGGGTTATCAAAGCCTTTTTTAAAGTTTTAGTTTGTGATCATCACGTCATCAATTACCAATGCTGTTTGGTGGGATGGTTTTCGCTAAAAAGCGAAGGTTGCAAAATGTCTCCATAGATTAAAGAAAATAGTTTCGTTTTTATTGTGAACTCGGCTCTTCTTCTGGTTTTGAAACTGAAAACAGAGGTAGCTTTAAATTTGTGATCGTGCTCTGCTAAACGTACATTAACCCACGGTGGCAGTGTGGTTAGACGCAAGTTCGACCCCAACATCACTGGTATAGCAAAACGTTTTAACAGTGCTGTTCAACTGGATGTGTTCTTGTCATCTGAACTTTAGTCTTAGCTGAAATTGTCCTTATTCAGTGTGGACAGTAGCAAGAAATTGTTACACATGCCAGAGTGATCAATCTTTAGTAGTGACTGTTTCACTCGCTGTGTTGCATGCTAATGAAACGTTTCATGTTGATAAATATTGAGTGCTGCTTCAGCCCAAGAAAAATGGCCAACTTCATAGAAACAGGAAATAAGAATGAAGTGGTTATTAAGCCAAAATAACACCCGGGAGTTACACTCCAACCACAGTGCAACCATAGAGAACAAGCAGTGCTAACTTGCCTATTTCATGTGACACATCGGAAAGTTAAAGCAAAACAATTGAAACTTGTAACTGTGTGAACCAGGGTGTCTCAAGGTAATAGTCAAATTACTGAAGCAGCACTTAATAAATATATAATGAAACCAAAAACTTCTATATTAATTTTTACATTTTGAATGTAACGCTGGACAATATTTTTTTGTTCTCACTATCCTCAAGATAAGCTTCATCTGGGTGCAGGTCAAGTGACATTGCACACATTGGTATTAGTAAAAAGGGGTACCACAAAACAGTTTGTGATGTCATCAGTCATGTAATACTAGCCCTTCCATAGTCTGAATGGAATACAAGGTTAATTAGTTGCTTTTATCCACTTGTAAATGCTCAGAAAAGTCAAAAAAGGTCACAGTGACTGTCAATCTTGGGTTTATACAAAGAATCAAAGGCATAACTGTTACTAAACCTTCATAGCCAGTGTTGGGTCTTCCACGTTCTGCAAGTTATATGAATACGTAAGCCTTGAGCTGGTGTGGAAATGTAGATCGCAAACATTTTTAAGTCTGGTCTGCATGCCACCTGTTGGCCACATCACGTGACGGTAAGTCTAAAAAGATTTCTGCCCTGACCAGGACTCGAACCCAGGACCTTCTGCTATTACCGTGGAGATGGTTGATCACAGAAATCCTGTCAGATTTAGCAGTGTGCATCCTTCCCATGAACTTGTGAGTAACGGTCAGGACAGAAATTATTTAGACTCAAGTTAATTAAGTAACCTTTTGTAATGTGGCCAACCTGTGACGTGCAGATCTCAGACTTAAAAATGCGATTTAGCAAGTTATTATTTACTTCAACTTGCAATACTTCATCAGTCATGTCCACAAGAATTGACCATTGGCTATTTTTCAGGCTTTTTTACAAATAATCGACAGTTTACAAACTGCTTCACAGTGACTGTAAACCCCTACCTACAATGAAGCAGAATGCTTATTTTTGTCGAGAAATTTAATAAAATATGAGTCCACTTTTCTGCTATATTGTGAGCTAAATAGGGAAAAGAATGACAATGTGTTATGTTCTTCTTATAATTAATGTTGAGCGGACCAAGTGCCTGAGTGGCACCAGTAATACAATGTTGATAGCAGGGACAGCAGCAAGCATTTAGTATACAATCAAAGAATAGTTTCACAGGAACCTCATGTTGTGCTCTGTATTATACAATCAGACAAGGGAGACACCTTGTGGCAGTGTTATCAGTGAAGATATTGGAGCAGGATATCTCGCACTAACTAGGTATGTTCATTTTGTAATAAATAATGTGTTTCATTATAAAGCACATCAAATCCGGTTGTTATATGTCTTAAAAGTGCATCCTCAGGTGTTCCTATTCATTGCATTCATGAAATTCATTCAGCAAACTACAGGATCATTTAAGCGAAGTTATTCACTAAGCTAGGTCCCATCATCTGCAGGAAAACGGGGCCCGTCCAGAAATAACACAACATCACTCTTCATTCTCAAGTATTTACCCACAATGCAACACATGCGCCAAGCATTTGTTCTGCTTTTTCACACGCAAATGTATTAGGCACCATCTCACATCATTATGAAGCAATGCAGGGAAACTTGCATTACTGCATTTTGTGTAGCAATGCCAACACCACGAAATTGGCATAATGGGAAATATCAGTGCATCGTTTGTTTATAGACTCGAGAGTGCTCGGCATTTTGAAAAATAAGTCGGTCATGCACTGTACTTTTCTACCACCACTAAAGAGGTGAGTTCAATCGAGGATGAGACTGTTTTAGCCAGAGAACAAAACCCAGGCTCAGTTAAAAAAAAACAAAAAACATTGGGATCATATTTAGACGGAGGGGAATAACAGCGGATGAGTTGAAGAGTTTAGAAGTACATCTGTAAAGTATGTTGGATACAAAATTTACAGCAGGGTACTATCAGAAAACCTGTTGTTACAGTCATCCACTTCTACTACATCACAGAGATGCCAAATTCCCATAGACTGAAAGACGCCATTAAATCTGGACCATTTACTATTAGCCTTGTGTAACGCCCTTGCACAAAACACTGGAAGAATTGCCCACACTATTCACCTGGAGAAGTATCAGTTGGTACAAAACATGACAAAGGAGTTCAATAAATTACCCCCCAACTTCAAGCTAAACTAAACCACATTTTCAGTGGAGAAACCACTGGTGGATTTAAGGGGGGGGGGCACAGGGGCCATGGCCCCCCTAAAATTCTCCCAGATTCCATTTGGCAGTACGAGGGTGCGAATATCTCACGGGCAAAATCAAGGCTAATACTCTACCATTGACCCCCTAACTTAAAATCCTGGATCCACCCCTGGAAACCACCATAAAAGCTAATTAGCCAATGTTGTTACCATATGTCTATGCCCACACACAGGTGTTTCAGTAATTGTGGTAAACCTAGGATACTAAACTCAATGCATTAAAAATATCTGCAAAAGCTTCTAGTGCCATATTTAACTTTTAACTGAATGTTTTATTTGCCTGTTACGGCTCTTAAAACGATACGTGTTGCAACTAATGTCCAGCTTCATAAGGTCTGCAATCACATTGGTCCCTGGTGAATGTCCATACACATCCTTCCACAGTGTTGAATGCATTATTTCGAGGAGATTCCATCGTCCCCGTCTTGACGTTAACTACGGCAACAGTCACAGCTATGACCCCCACACAGGTGCAAGAAAGGTGATTACACGCCGTGTCACCTTTGCACTGCCAAAAGTCCATTGTCAACTAGAGTTTTTATGTTCTTGTAAAATGCTGGACAGGCGTTCTGAATCATGCTGAAAGTAAAGAGAACTGGTTTGACTCCAAGTAAGACTGGTGTACATCAACAATACACATGAGCAATCCAAGTGTAGAAGTCACGCGCCCTAAAAACCATGCACTGGGTCACATACATATAAAAACAATTTATACGACAATTTCCACAAAAGTAAGCCTTTTCAGGTTTTAAACTTTGAGAAACCTTTGCTCATCAAACAATACGAGATCCTTACATCACTTTAAGACATATCTTTAACTCGATGGCATAAAGCAAAACGTATGCAAAAATGGTCGAAATGGTTCTTCAATCTGCATCATAAAATTTGTGTTTACAGATTAAAATGAAAGGCAGAACAGAACTGGGCAGAGGTGTAGTTCCAAAATGTCGCAGACCCAATATCAACACCTATTTAGTAAGAAAATTGGTGAACAGTTGTCACATTCTAAGCATTTGGGACATTTTTAGAGAACCGCACTCCAGGAAAAGCACAATGAGGGCACCGCACCTCTTTCAGTTCTTGGCTATGTGCCCTCACTGAATATTCCTGTTCTCTTTTAAACTGAATGACCAGGAAGTGTTTACCTGCACTTTTTCATTCAATATTTCTTGATCCAGGAGTATATGTATTGAGAATTCAACATAGAGTTCACTCTCAAAATTTTGCCAAGTAATGATACTCAAGCAGCATAAGAAAGGGGAGTCAGTGTTTTCACAAACCCACACATAAGCAGTGGATTTAGGGAACTTAGCTGAGTCCCTATTTGGGACTGTTCCATGAAACCGGGCACAGGGGTCCATTTTAAGAAAACCAAATCATAATTTTCAGTCAAATTTAAAACAAAACTTAAATTTGTCTCAAGTCCGTTTCAAGAATCAAAGAGATCTTAAGTGTGACTTCATAAATTTTCTACTTATGTTTTGCCTTAATTTTGATTAACATACCGAATGTGGAAGTTTCAAATTTTGTAAGTGGAGACAAATCTGAACTTTTAATTAATAAGTCAGTTTCTTGGAACCGGCCTCAGTTCGTTTTTAGAGGAGGGATGAATACTCAGTATGTAGCACATGAATTGACACCATATAACATTAACAAAAGTTGTCAATTAAACACTTGTGGAGGAATCATTGCTGAACTAAACATCCATTATCCTGTAAACAGGAAGGTCAGCACAGGAAATCATTGATTAACAAATCAAACCCTAAAAATTTAGTTAACGTCATTGAGTGGTTCTGAATACTGAGTGATTTTTTTCATTTACAATCGACTATTGCTGTTGAAAAAAATATAGTAACTCCTTTCCAGAGGTGTAGTAACTTGAAAACCCCTTTTCTAATAATGCACTAGTCCCTGTGTCACATGTATCTATTTTGTCTGGTAGAAGAGGTCAAAGGTTAAGAATTAATCAGAACACTTGTGCAGAAAGGGAAAGAGTGAATCAACCTCAGAAAGACTTCCTGATAAAAAGAAACAAAAACTGCTGCTCATTAAAAATAGATTGTGGGTTTGACTGTGGGAATTAAAGAAACATTCTCTTTACAGTGCCAAAATCATTGGTAAAAATTTGGATTGAAATCAAATCTATTTTTAATACGCATAGTTTAATCGTTCTTGCAATCTCTTATTTCAACAAAAAGACTTTTTAAAATACAAATAACAAGCTCTGAATTAAAAATATATTTGGGATATCTACCTAAACCCCACAATGTAAGGAGACAAAGCCTTTGGTCGTTAGCACACGTCCTATGCAATCTAGCATAGTTATGCCCTCTTTCAATTTTAAAAAGTGGAGAACCCTGAGTGCATATCATTCATTCCATCATCTCTTACACTACCCTGAGTGTATATCATTCATTACATCATCTCTTACACTACCCTGAGTGTATATCATTCATTACATCATCTCTTACACAACCCTGAGTGTCTATCATTCATTATATCATCTCTTACACTACCCTGAGTGTATATCATTCATTACATCATCTCTTACACAACCCTGAGTGTATATCATTCATTACATCATCTCTTACACTACACTGAGTGTATATCATTCATTACATCATCTCTTACACNNTCCTCTAAACTGGAAGGTCAGCACAGGAAATCATTGATTAACAAATCAAACCCTAAAAATTTAGTTAACTTCATTGAGTGGTTCTGAATACTGAGTGATTTTTTTCATTTGCAATCGACTATTGCTGTTGAAAAAAAATATAGTAACTCCTTTCCAGAGGTGTAATAACTTGAAAACCCCTTTTCTAATAATGCACTAGTCCTTGTGTCACATGTATCTATTTTGTCTGGTAGAAGAGGTCAAAGGTTAAGAATTAATCAGAACACTTGTGTAGAAAGGGAAAGAGTGAATCAACCTCAGAAAGATTTCATGATAAAAAGAAACAAAAACTGCTGCTCATTAAAAATAGATTGTGGGTTTGACTGTGGGAATTAAAGAAATATTCTCTTTACAGGGCCAAAATCATTGGTAAAAATTTGGATTGAAATATACGCATAGTTTACTCGTTCTTGCAATCTCTTATTTCAACAAATAGATTTTTTAAAATACAAATAACAAGCTCTGAATTAAAAATATATTTGGGATATCTACCTAAACCCCACAATGTAAGGAGACAAAGCCTTTGGTCGTTAGCACACGTCCTATGCAATCTAGCATAGTTCTGCCCTCTTTCAATTTTAAAAAGTGGAGAACCCTGAGTGCATATCATTCATTCCATCTCTTACACTACCCTGAATGCATATCATTCATTACACCATCTCTTACACTACCCTGAGTGTATATCATCCATGACACCATCTCTTAACCTACCTCTGTGCTTTAGCAGGGTTAGTTCTCAGTGATGCGATGAGTTCTTGTATTTTGGGGTCTTGCAAGGCACTTCTCACATCCGGCTTACTGAGAATGTTGGCCATCTTTTGTTCATCCTCCGGTGTCGGCTGCCTGGAGTTGGCACCGTGAACCTTAATATCAGCACCTTCTGTCTCTTGAACTTTAACCTCAGTCTTGGGAGACGAGTCCTTGTCCTCCAGGTCAGACAACGTAGTGAAATGGTCTCCTGTAAGAAACACAACAAGTCTACTACAAATGCAGAGAATGGATTCATGTTTAATGGCAAGTCACAATTTGTTAACATCTCAAAATTTTCAAAATGTCACAGGGAAGTTTCAATTGTCAGTTTTTTTGGTGTTTTGCATGCGTAATTGACATCAACTTCGTTTTTGTCATATACGTAAGACACAATATTTGTCGGTGGTAATGACGAATTTCATAATTTTACAATGTCTGAAAAAAGGAATCATCACTTGATGTAACATAAAATGACTGTAAACCCAACAAATCACAAGTAGCCAACTTGGCTCAGCAAATTTCTCACATCTTGTTACAAAATTCTCAAAATTTCACTGAATTTCAGGAAAGCAAGTTTTGTCACAGAATCAGGGCTTGGAAAGAGAAATAACAAAAAAGAGGAAAAACTTCCAGGTGATGTATCGTTCCACAAATAAATAGGCTTCTGTGATAGAAATATATGTTTGAGTTGTAAAATTTAACATTTAACAGAAATAAATGTTTTTGCATTAATAAAGCCAAAATAAATATGAAGTAGAGACAAAAAAGAGGAAACTGGAAAACAAATAAGAGGAAATCCTTCTAAAAGAGGAAAATTTCAAGCCCTGCAGAATATCACCATGTCACAGGGAATCCATTCTCTCACCTGCATTCAGGTGCATTCCTATGCTGTCTCTCAGCAACTCATTTCACAGACAGGATAGCTAAAAGCTTGCTTAAACAAGTTAAACGCTTAAGGTTGGCCATTTTGACACATCTCAATTTGAAAACTCTTACACCAGGCTGCACAATCTGACAAGCAAAGTTAACAGACAAGAAATCTGCAAGAGTAAGATCTACAATGGGTAATCTTTGCTGCATTAACAATTTGGTATCCTGTTGTCTAAATACAACTAATTTCATGTTATTGGCTACTATATGACTAATTTCTTTGTGACAGCTCCCATGATCATTATCCAATATTCGATAGCAGCGCAATGATGAAATAAGGCTCATCACTAGATGGCACTGATGTACATGGACTAATTCAATGGAATTAACCAGTACCTTTTATATTTTTGTGACCTTGATGCCATCACATTGTGACAGTTCTGCGTTGGGATATTCAAAAACAACTCAACTAAAAATTCCAATGTCCCAAAGTTTCCATGCATAAAAGAAATTGCATTTCGTCCCAGTCAACACTTTCGTACCCTCAAACCCTAATACTACAGAGTTGTGTGTCAGACACTTCCCGGCTTCCTGGAGGTACCACCTTCCCCATACCTAGTATTCCACAGGTTTCTTTGAAGAACTCCATGACGGTTGGGTTATTCTGGTATTTAGCCAGTGCTTTGGTTGAGTCTGTTTGAAATTCTGCGATGGCCTGCATAAACACAGGGTCCTGAAGTCTCCTCATTAGAGTTTTGTTCTGAGCTATTTTTGTCAGCAAATCCTCTGTGACCCAATCTGTAATACAAGTAATACACTTGAACAGTGTGATGTCAGTGAATAGTAAGGTTTAACACTGACTCTCATAACTGGAGATGATACGAGAACGATCAGGGCAAACACCGACTATTATTACTCGTTGAAAACTATTGAAAGTAAATCCCAAGGGGCCTCAAACAATACCTTAGAAATTGAACATGACAACATTTTTATCCTTAACAATTTCATTCCATCCCAACTCATACAACAGAGTCTACGTAATTCAAGACTACTCTATTACAGTAAAAAAGCAGATAATAAAATGACAAAACTTTGTCTTTGCTATGGAAGGCAAAGACTGATTGTAAACACACCTGTGCTCTCAAGTAGATTCTGTTTGGCCTTCATAGCTTGCTGGACCTCTGGCATAGTAAACCGGTTATCCTGAGATTCTGGATTTTTAGGCTTGATAATGGGAATATCTTCTGTTACTTTAGGTTTAGCAGAAATGGGTTTCTTTTTAGCTGAACCAGATCCACCAAGAAGAAAGCCTTTTTTGAAACCTCCAAAGCCAGGGTCCTTCTCTTTCGTTGGCTCAACACACGTCTGTTTCACCTGAATTTATATAGCAAGATTATAATTATAATTAGACATCACTAAGTTAAAAGGAAATTCTGACTTAGAAATTCTTCAATCAACCATCAATATCAGAGCAATATTCCAGTGATACGCAACAAGGCTGGACTACAGATTGGATTGCTAGGCACAAGCCTGATGGCTTCCTTTTTACCATACAACTGAAAAAAAAATTAACTAAAAACTGAATGTGAGTGCACTGACAATTGAGTGTCATCTTTCAAACCACATACAATGTGCTGAATTTCTAATAACAAGCTATGTCTTGGAGCAACTTTTCAAGCTACAGACAATTTTTTTTCAAACTGAGGTGTTCTTTGTAAATTATTCATTGTCTTGATGATACCACTGTTTCAAAAACAAAATATAAAGTTCAAATTCCTATCGTCAAATGAAATTAAATATTTCACCGCTAAGTTTTTTTAGAACTGCATTTCCCAGTGCCAAGAATGCATCGAACATACCTGTAGTGCACAATCAATAAAACACTTTAAAATTTTTATTGGTTGGTGCACTATTATGAAACTTTCAGGGTTAGATGCCCACACATCGTTTAGTGATACTTTAAAATTATGACATCATACAATGACTCAGGTGAAAAAACATGATCAATGGTCAATGAAGAGTTTTGATTGAAATACATAATACATCGCCAGCCCTTACATCTGACATTTCGAACTCAGATCCCGAATCAGAATCATTTTGAATTTGAGTGAATTACACTTTGATGACTAGCAATTTACAAGGCTTTACATCAATCCCAATTCAATAGATAAGCGAACGACAGAAATTTCTTAAACAGGGAAAAATATAAAAATAGCTTTTTGTTTGGGATTTGGTGAAAGTGTAATCCTTTCACCTGATGGCGTCCTTTAATACTGTAGTCATCTCCAATGAAATTTTGTGTTAACCAGGTGAAGAATGGGTAATTACCCAACTCATGGATCAGTGCACTTGGCAGTCAATTGGTAACTCTGACACTGAAAGCAGCAACTAGCTGTGAAAATGACTTTATGATAACATACTGTTATCATGGTTGTTTGCTCATTGACACATTCCGCATACCACTTAAAAAAGCTTTAATTTGCATAGTTTATACACACCCATAAACCTGGAGGATAGGCTAAATCGCTAGATNTAGCAACCTTACCATTGCAGAATAGCATGCTATTGCAGAATAGCATGCTATTGCAGAATAGCATGCAATTGCAGAATAGCATGCTACTCTGCAACAGTAAGATTAGCAACAATAGCGCTGATAAAATCGCAGATTAGCAGCCCACGACTATCTGATGGGCGCCAACTTGTGGGAATGCAAGTCACGCCCCTAGCCATCTCACGGTTTGACTACGTAGCTGAAGAATAGCTGATTAGCTGTTAATGAGTGATTGAAAGCCTTCAATCGATGCTAATATGCAAAAGCCTTAGAAACCACAGGGTACCCCGTCAGAGCAGCCCATCATTTTGCGTAAGCAGTGCCCCTGGTGTTCTACAGGTGTAAAGCAGGGCCCCTGGTGGTGTAATGTTCAGAGGGGGGCCTGCTAATTTCACTATAAACCTTATTGCTAATATGCAGGTCTGTTTTGCAAATATAGAGAATTAGCCAATACTGCGCCGCGCTCTACACATGGCAGTGGTGTATCCTACACAAGTTGAAACCTACAGTGCTGTCCTTTATGCTGCCACTTGCTTGTTTCTCATGAGAGGCTGAGTTTTCCTTCGTTTTAAGCTTGGCAGGAATACTGGCCGATGGCTTCTCTGACGTCTTCTTGTACTCTCGTAGCCGCTCCACCTGGTGGAGCAGATCTGACATGTCCTCCAATGGAGGAACATCTGGAAAACATGGCTGACACCTAGTAATTCTAAGTAATTGGGTCTCACTCTCAATTTTTTAGGACACATCATGACTACTAGTAACAAGGGAACTTTAGTTTTTTCACACAAGATTAATTACTGCACCGAATAGATGTTATAAAATTTAAGTTCAATATCATAGCTTCCACCAGACATCCAACCAGTGCTCTTTTCAGAAAGTCAACTGTCAGACTGTCTTTTGATTTTTAAAAATTTAAATTGTTCTTGAATTAATTCCACTTGCAAATTTTAATGCTTCAAGAATGCTAAAATAACATATATCGAGTCTTGAAAAACTCTCCACTCCCTCTGTCTGACTAACAGAATCAACAATATCGTAGGCCATTCAACGGTTTTGCCCACAACAACACTAATCAAAAGTTGAGCTTGTTTCAGCTGAACTCACCATCGTCCGCCATTTTGAAACACTTGTATTTACCCGGGAGATAACGTTCTCAGTAATTTTTCAAAAAAACAACAACTCATAGGTTCATGAATTCAAATAGTTCAAAAATGTGGTGAAATATAGAAATCTGGTGAATCGATTTTGTCAAATACTCATCTACTAATCTTAAAAAGGCATATTCTTCAGAGTAGAAACGATATGCGCATGCTCTAGAGTGGTTTCCGGGTATAACAAGAAAGCATGGCAGGACTAGGAGGTAAGGACGCTGACATATTATCTTGATTAAGCTGCTAAGGGACACAAATGGGACTGAAATATACACGCGCATGACAGTAATTGTTGTAATGATTTCGGGATACAAATAACAGACCTTCCAGTTTTCCACGACACATGACAAGTGAGTCAAACTGTACTGGACTCACAGTCACAGGCGTCCTCAGGCTCAGCTTCTGATCGTCCACAATCTTCTTCTTCTTCCAAAATACAATACTACAAGGTATAACACTCCCGACTAGAAATTCCACGGGTGCTTCACTTCAGCCGTCCAGAGCAAACACAAAACTCAATAAATTTACACAAAGCAGGTTCGACAAACCATGAGGAATTGTTCTTTCTCTAAACACCATTCATGGTGTCCTGCTTCACCCAGTTCGCAAGAAATTCGGGATCAAAGCATGAAAAATCTTCCCAGAAAGCCCGTCTGGAGAAACTCCTTTGTAAATTGAAGGTCAAGCACAATACAGAATTATCCGATGAGTTACAGATGGCAATTGCCATTCAATCGGGCAGCTATCCTGGTGAGGTAAAAGTCCAGGAGGCAGGAGTAGAATCTTGTGTTCACCTGCTAGGTGGCGCTTGTTCATAGGAAAGGGGGGAATGTTGTGAAACGTGCTTCCAGTGAATCATATATAAGCCTCTGGTAACAACTCGCTAATCGGCAATTGCCTATTAGCTGAATGGTTAGCACACTCACTAGTTAAACCGGGGTCAATGGTTTGATTCCCGGCTATTACAACAACATCAAAGTCACGTTGTTATAAGTTCCTTTTGCGCATAGAGGGACACCCGGGCTTAGGAGGCCATTGATTTCTTCAGTTCCTTCCAATTTGAACAAATATTAATGTAATCAAACTTTTTCTTCGGGCAGTCAGTTGCCCAACTCGGGAACTGGCTGTTTTTAAAACTGTACGCACTACTGGAGGGCAGAGTAAATAGTGCGCGCAGTGTTAAAAATGGCCATTTGCTGACTTGGCGGAAATCCCGGGTTGCCAAACGAAATCTGACTTCAAAATCGTCCACTAAAAAACGTGGTGCACTTCGTTCACAGAAACTTAACCATACCTCTGCAATTTCTCCCCATAAAAGATGTGTACCAGTCATTCTCTAACTCAATTCCTCCCACCATCAAAGATAAAACTCAGACGATCGCAAACGGTGGAAGGGCGAGTTTCACCTCCAATCTTGCCTGGCAAGTTTTGCTAAATAATTTCAACTTGCATTTCTTTATTTCCTGTTGTAATTTAAATGCATGTTTGATGTGAGCTGACTGCTATGGTGACAAATGCACTTATTTCACAAAATAAATGGTATTAAATCTAGGAAAACTATTAGGAATTAAAGTTGGGAAGACAACACAAACTTTGAAATGGATTTCGGGAGAATCGTCTGTTTTTGATACTCGCAGTGGCAACTTGTGATTTTTCCGTGGTCGCCAAACAAAATCTGAGGTCGCCAAAAGGGAGCATTGCACCCACATACATCCTTGACGAATTTTGATTGCATTAGACTAACACTTTTCTATTTATAAAAGAGATGACGACACCTTGTTTTCAGAGATGTTGCTGTATAGTGATCTAGAGACTGATATGTTTTGTGTGTCTACGTCATAATAAGCATTGTTTATTAAAACTGGTGAGAATTCTCTTATTGCAGACAGTGAGAACACATCGTTATCAGGGACCATGGACACTGTTAAGCGACGTAAGAAGAAGAAGAAGCAGCAAAATACTAGCCAGGTTCCGACAACTGAGCAGTCTGAGGTTGTAGGCAATGTCAGTGCAAGTGGGGAAGATAAGAAAAAGAAAAATAAGAAAAAGAAGAGACCACTGGATAGTGCATCAGTCGAGGGTAAGTTTTCCTAGTGCTGGATAGTGCATCAGTCCTGGGTAAATTCTTGTATGTTTTGTAGACTAGGAGAGATGTTAACAAATTGTTTATTCCTTAGTTTACAAAGTACATTTTCTCTTTAATGTCATGCCTCTTCATTCCTTGCGTGTGAAACTTACCGTGTGTACGCTTATTTAGGCTTAGGTCTCTGTATCTGAATTATTGCGTTTTATTCAAACAAACATTTTGCTAGTAAAAATATTATCACTTGTTGCCTAGGTATGTCTATATGTGGTATGCTGCTGTGATCTAGCTTTAAGTTCATACAAACGTTTGGCTAAGCTCCCACTGTACTGATTTTAAGCCACTATGTTCTGTTGAACACTCAGTTTTACACTCACCATGTTTCTTGATTTAAGTGACAAACGAGTAGAGTAGTATCTAATGTTACACTGCAACCTGCCTTCACCCTTCCGTAATCTACATTGTTCTAGTCCTGTTGAATCAGTTTGCCATTATATATGACCTTGTTAGCTAGATCAAGTGAAATATGAATCAATTGCTGTTCTTTGTGTTCTATGCAGGTGTCTATGTTTTATTGAAAACACACCTGTTTTGTTAACTTTTTAGTGAAATCAAAGAAGCTGAAGGTTGGTGTGAATTATGCTGTGAAGGAAGAAAATGACTTAAACGGGAGTGGCAACAATGATGGGCCTGAGTGTACACCGCAAGACGGGGACAATGACACCAGTGATGGTGACGACACTGCATCACATCAGGGTGGTCAGGGTGATTCTGAACAGTGTGAGTAGTTTGGTGTACAAATTGCGCATCACTGACATCTCGTATTTGTTCCAACTTTTCTTTTGACTGATGTCTCTAAAGTAGAAGTGTATTGGTAGGTAGAGGTGCGTGGGTAGGTAGAGATGTGTGGGTAGGTAGGTAGAGGTGCATGGGTAGGTAGAGATGTGTGGGTAGGTAGGTAGAGGTGCATGGGTAGGTAGAGATGTGTGGGTAGGTAGAGATGTGTGGGTAGGTAGACATGTATGGGTAGGTAGAGGTGTATAGAAATGTAGACATGTATGGGAAGGTAATTTTTTTTGATTCCTTGCTAACTGCCAATCTTGCCTGAACCTTCACACCTTTTGTGTAGTTAGCTATATGGCATGTATGAGGCATTTTCTTTCCAGTTCAAAGCAGTGTTGACTTCCCACAGTTCATAGTATGTGTGACTTTACACACTATCTGTGGAACAATGTGTTGTCTGTGGTTCATAATATAAAACACCATCTTCCATGTAGTGCTTAGTAGGTCTCAAGGCAAGTCAAAATAGCATACTTTTAACTGAAATAAGTCAAGTTAATGGCAGGAAATGTTCACATTGATACAATGAGCTTCGTTGGATCTATGACACCGTGTATACCTCATTGCCAGAGCATGTGACTAATTAAGGTCTAGTTATATATGCGTACTCGTTTTTATTTACAGTAATTATAATTGTGTTTTGACTGTTTGATGCAACTACAATTATGGAGAAGCTCTCTAATACTGTGCATGTTTTTTTAGTGCCAGGAACAAGTCTTGGTATGGGAATCCTGTCGGATACATCGTTCAACAGTCTAAAGGAGAAAGTGTGTGATCATTCTTTAAAGGGTGTTGCTGATATGGGCTTTACACACATGACAGAAATTCAATCCAAGACTATACCACATTTGTTGGAAGGACGGTAAGAGGTGCAATGGCAGTGGAACTACGTCTTGTAGTATTTTTCAGAAAGCATGATTTGAAGTGAACAGGACTTAGAGCCTTGTTACAGCTATGTGTTGTCAAAGTAGCGCCATCTGGTGCATTACTCTGGACACACATCTCAAAGTTACTGAAGTTGTTTTGAAATCTTTTTAGCCAACTACATAATAACCTTAAGGGAAGTTTTTAAAACATATTACAATGTTTGTTAACAACAGATGAACTAGCAGGAGAATCAAGTCTTAGTAATCAATTGCTCCTCCTGGTAATTTTAACAACGTGTGTGCATCTCTTTATTTAAAATGAGGCTTCTTGTTTTCTCCCAGGGACATACTTGCAGCTGCACGCACAGGTAGTGGAAAGACGTTGGCATTTTTGATCCCTGCTGTGGAATTAATGTATAAACTGAAATTCATGCCTCGGAATGGAACAGGTGTTATAGTCATCTCACCTACTAGGGAGTTGTCTATGCAGACATTTGGTGTTCTCAAAGAACTGTTGAAATATCACTGCCACACCTATGGCCTAATTATGGGCGGTACCAACAGGCAGGAGGAAGCTAAGAAATTGTCCAAGGGCATCAACATATTGGTGGCAACGCCTGGTCGGCTGTTGGATCACTTGCAGGTAGGTGGATAAGAAACTGTCCCGGGGTATCAACATATTGGTGGCCACTCCTGGTCAGTTGGTAGATCACTTACAGATAGGGGACACATTAATTGTGGCCAGGCCTTTTTGACTACTGGATCACTTACAGGCAAGGAGACGAGAAATCGTCCAAGGACTTCAGCATAATTGTGGTCACACCTGGTTGTATGTTGGGTCAACTACAGGTAAGGAGGACAAGAAACTATCCAGAGGCATCTACATATTGTGGCCAGGCGGGGCTGCCCGTGGTTGTGAGGCAAGCTAAGGCGGCTTTATTCAATGGCACAGACTGGTGAAGTGACGCAACCTTGTGTATTTCTTGGTAATACAAAACAGTGTGTCTTCATTGGTAGTGTGTCTTTCACCCAGTCTTATTGCATGTTTTTACCACCATATTAAAAGCTTGAATAACAAGTGACATTTTTTGCCCTAATTTATAAAAACATCTGTTAGTAACATTCCCTGCTCCTTAAGAATTTTTTTTGGAGATGTTGCAGTCTCTGCACTGCGTTGTTTGAGCCAGCTTCACTGTCCTCAAGTGTTCTTCATAATCCTCCACTTTTTTCAGAATACACAAGAGTTCATGTGTAAAAACCTTCAGTGCCTGATTATAGATGAGGCAGACCGTATCCTGGACATTGGGTTTGAGGAAGAAATGAAACAGATAGTTAAGCTATTGCCTAGTAAGTACAATGTAGGGTGACGAGCATAGGTTACAGACAGGAAATGAATGTCGTAACCGCAGTAGTGTATGCTTTGCTGTACAAATTATACCAAGTTTTCAAGATAATTTTGTGTAGCTTCCGGTGAAAATTTGTTAGTTAAAGCGGTTAGAAGCATGCCTTTCACAGTAAAAAACAACATCTTTTGGTTTAGACCACTGACCATTGTAAAATTGCTCTCAAAGTGTTCCTTAGTCAAATTTATATCAGGGCTTCGAGTTCGCACTACTTCTTATCTCTGTAAAATTAGAAGATTTTTACATAGTTTGTTCATTGCATGGTTTGTACAATACAACTATCGTGGTGCGACATTTGATTGATTTTTAGTCTCGCAGCAACTTGGGAAGCCTTTGAACAGTAGAAAGGGACAATTTTAGCGATTACTTCGTACCCAAAGTGAAAAGGTTTTGCTGTAGTTTGCATAATATGATGACTCCCAGAGGACTCCGATAAAGACAATCATCAAATTTCTTAACCTTTGACCTGTATTACTTTTTTCATAGCCTTTGACCTTTGTTACCTTTTACCATAACTTTTGATCTGTATTACCTTTACCATAATTTCAGAAAGGAGGCAGACCATGTTATTTTCTGCAACACAGACAAGAAAGATTGAGGACTTGGCCAAGTTATCATTAAAAAAGGAACCACTGTATATCGGTGTGGATGACAAGAGAGACATGGCAACAGTTGAAGGCTTGGAACAAGTAAGTCAAGCTTTTTGTCGTCATTTTTGTCAGTCTGTGCTGAGGCATTAGTGAGACCTTCCTTTAGTAAGGGTACGCCTGTAGGTTGACTAATGACCGCTTAGTGTTTTTTCACTGATGTCTGAATCTGTGGCCGTGCTTTGATTGTCTGTAGTAAGGCTCTGTTGATAGACTCCTTTAGTAAGGGGGCCCCTGTATATTGACTAAGTGTTGAACGATAGTCAGCAATTCTATCAGCAGTCATGTGGTGTTCCCCGATTCGTGCCTGTACGAAAAAGGTTTGTTGGTGAGTTTGGTAGCAAAAAGAAAATGTGATACAACCTTTGTACTATTGATCTCTGGAATTGTGATTGAATTGTTGTACAGTGTGTGCGCATATTCAAGCCTTTGCATACAAGTTTCATCTTAAGGTGCTGATGGCTAGTCCTGGCTTGTGCCTACGTTAAAGTGTGCGTTATTGTCTAACTGCTGTACTTTACATTTGAAGAGTTTATGCTCTATTTGAATGCATGTCTACTGTTTGAAACAGTTAAGTTAACCTTCATTCACGTGCAATTTTGCAATTTGCTTTTGTTGTAGTCAAGTGTTTTGCATATGGGCCCATGTGCCTGTTGCTAACATAGGCGCAGCTTCATGTAACCTGTGTTTTGCTCAATACCATTTAGTTTTAACTTGAGTGTAAAAATGTTAAAAAGTTGCTGAGAACTTGCAATTAGTTGCATCTTATACAGAAGTACATAAAATAGTTTTCAGACAAGAAGTTTGCATATGTTGTGCACCCATCGTTGAGGCGTATCTTCATTTCTGGACCATGTCATGTAGCCATCGTTGACATGTCTCATCGTTTCAGGGCTATGTCGTGTGTCCATCAGACAAGCGTTTCCTGTTACTGTTTACGTTCCTCAAGAAAAATCGCCACAAGAAGGTGATGGTCTTCATGAACTCCTGTCTGGCAGTCAAGTTTCACCACGAACTGCTTAATTATATTGATCTGCCAGTCATGTGCATTCATGTAAGTCTGTCGTGTTAGTGCTTGGTCATCGCACTTTGTGTGTTGTGAACAAGCTGTTTCTGTAATTTTCAAATGTACGTTTTAAAATTAACTAAACAAGGAAGCAAGCAATAATTTCATTTTTTTATCCATCCCTATTTCGTCAATGATATTGGAGTCGGCATTTCAACTCCATGGTTTTTACCATGTCTTTTAAAATCTACAATAAATTAGTGTTCTAGAAGACTTCCTCAATAATAAATTTTGAACAACTGAATAAGAAGTTGCAAATGATTATTATTTTTGACTCTTATGAGAAATAAAGCTATCACTAAAGGTCAAGGTCAACTATTTTATAAATGCTATGATATTTACTTCACTCCTGCTACATCTTCCCGTCTATATTGATAGTTTCTTTGACCCTCAACCAAACACCAGGTGTCTCTAGTGAAGCGTTTGTGTTACAGGGGAAACAGAAGCAAACCAAGCGGACGCAGACGTTCTTCCAGTTTTGTAACGCCAAGGAGGCCATCTTGTTGTGCACGGACGTGGCGGCGCGTGGGCTGGACATTCCCTTTGTTGACTGGATTGTACAGTATGACCCTCCAGATGAGCCACGGGTGAGTTCTAGGTACTAGGTACTCGAGTGCTTATAGCCATTTTTGTTTGTCCTTGTGTCCTCACATTTTTTATGTTTTCTATTTTTAGCATTTGCCTCTCTTGTAGCCAAGCCTCTCAAAAGATGGTAATGAAAATTGGTGTATGTGTTCCCACTGAGAAGAAGACAATTACCAATGATTTATGGATGTCTCTGACTAATGTGGTGCCTGCTAGTAACAGTTTATTTTTTACGTCCGCAGCTGTATCTCATCAGAACCTCTTGCCAGAACTTTGTTAAATTTAGCAATTGTAACTGACGACTGATAGGGACAACTTTCAGACGTATCCAACTACAACTGTGCCTCTTAGAGGCAATCTTATTTTTTTAACATTTTCCTCTGGTGGGTTTTCATTAAATTTGCGAATAGGTTTCTATTAAGGAGGTGATGATACCCCCTCCACTTTAAGATAAGTTTGACATATTGCACGTCACTTAGTGACCATTTTTATTATTTTTAGGTTTAATCGTTTTTCTAGGACCGTGACAAGTGACGACAGCTTTAATTTGTACTAATCCAGTTACCGTTGTGCCCCCTAGTTTTCATCCATATCTGTGGAGGTTCTTGAGGAATTTTCATGAAACTTTGCAAATAGGTCTTTTGTAGACGATAACACATTTCCATTCTGGTATTTATTGGATGTATTGTTTGCCACCTATTGGCAATTTTTGTTATTTTTGAGACTGTCAGATCACACTAAGGATCATCATGAAAATTGGTGTTTGTGTTCCTAGTGAGAAATGTTTGACTGACACTGATTTTTTAACATGTCCAACTGCACACAATAGCACCGACCACATTTCAGATGGATTTGACCTTTGCTGCACCCCCTAGTGGCTTTTCTATTGGTTTTTGTCCTTTGTCATCTGCCTCCCTGTCCTGTAAACTTCTTGAAAATGGTGATGGTGAAAGGTGGCAAATGGTTTTCCCATTAGGAGAGCGTTTCTGACTTGCTTCGCTCCCCCTGGAGGCCATCATTGAGTTTTCTATCATTGCTCCGTTAAGTGGGTATGTTTAAATAATGATTATCTCTTGTATTTGCGCTATATGCAATGCAAACGGTGGGTGCATATCAACACTTCATATTGCTCATATTTGGGAAATTAATGTGTGTCTTTCATTCATGTGTTTGTAGGAGTACATTCATCGTGTTGGCCGTACAGCTCGTGGAGAGGGTGGGGTCGGGCACGCTTTGTTGATACTACGACCTGATGAGCTGGGCTTCCTAAGATACCTAAAGCAAGCTAGGGTGCCCCTTAGTGAATTTGAATTCTCGTGGAGTAAAGTGTCCAATATTCAGCCTCAGGTATGCGCCTTACTGTAGATTCATTTAGTGATGTAAGTTAAGTTGTGTTGTCGTTTGAGATTCAGTCATCTTCACACATTCTCCTTGTTTTGTCTGTGACATGAAAACTTGAAAAATTCTATTGATTGTTACATATAGATCTACTGGAGTGCTTTGGATTGTCACGTAGCAGACATGGGTTTTGCTGTTACTGTGTTGTTTATTCATGGAACAAGTTTGGAAGTTGAGGAGCAGGACTTTTTGACTTTTTTGAGTGTGTATGTCTATCTTTAAGTGGTGGACGGTTAATTGTTTCAGAAATCTTTTATATTTGAGTACTGCAAGGTCTAGTGTTTTTCTTTGTTTTTTTTTTGTAAGGCTGGTTATTTTTGGAAAAAAGTGATTTATTTGACAGTCAAATACGCGGAATTTAAAACCAACCTGAGGTACGAAGTCGCACTGGTTTCTTTGTTTTGGTGCACATCTTACTTTACCCATTTATTTTTCTGTTGTGAGAGCAGAGACATCATTACACTGAGAGTGGACTTTCTCTCCAAGTTAGGTTAACTCATGATGAAAACCAACCTTGCCTGACTTTACTGAAGCACTGTTTCTGCCTATTCCGTTTGTGTTAGCGTATCTGTCTTGGTTGTAAAAAGTTATTCAAAGTTCGTTTTGAAGTATCCAAATTGGCCCAGAAATAATAACGTGGCATCTTTTGTTCGCTATAAATCCGAGTTCCAAAAACTTGTGGCTCTAAAGCAATGCCGTGAGTCTGCCACCAGCACGATGAAACACTTTCAAACACCAACGTGCCATCTCATTACGTGGGACCGGATGACAAGCGGATGCGGGGGCACTTTATAACTTCTGTTTAAAGCAAATCACTTCTAATCATAAACATTGTAAAAGGGTCTTTTCACAAAGTCAAACTGTTCCCCTATGCCACCCGCTGCAAAGACAAAATAACTTCTGTACAGCTAGGTCCCACGTGGTCAACTGACACGGCTTGAGTGGAATTGTTGAAGGCCGTCCTTGTGTTTCAGTATTTCACACAATGATCATTGTGTTAAACGTTTGCACGTTTCTGTTGATAGTTGGAAAAACTGATA
Source organism: Phoronis australis (assembly GCA_002633005.1). Taxonomy (NCBI): domain Eukaryota; kingdom Metazoa; phylum Phoronida; family Phoronidae; genus Phoronis; species Phoronis australis. The sequence goes on along the minus strand of NMRA01000608.1, from coordinate 132,244 downwards.
GAAAAGAACTACTTCTTACACAAGTCTGCCCAAGAAGGATATAAATCGTTTGTACGAGCCTACGCATCGCACAGCCTCAAGTCCATCTTTGACGTCAACAAGCTTGATCTCCAAAAGGTGGCATTGTCGTTCGGCTTCAAAGTTCCTCCATTTGTGGACTTGGGTATCCTTTTTAATGTGCTTGATGTTGTCTCGTTTAAATTTGTGGAGCTTAGCAAGATTAACCTGGCTAAAACTACACAACATTGTTCAACCTTGAACAATATTTGTCAAGCTTGAACAATATTGGTCAAGTTTGAATAATATTGTTCAAGCTTGATCAATATTGTTCAACGTTGGCCAATATTAGATGTTCTTAGTTTAGTGCTCTTGGGTTATACCACACGAGCTACATTGTCATGCACAAGCAGGCCATGAGATGTGTTTATTTTGAGAACTGGTTATAAAAAATAGTTTTGCTGTGCAACAGAATTTGCTAGATAGTAAGCTTGCATTATGCCTCTGATCAACAATGTCATTCAAGCTTGCCCATCAGTGGTTACTAAGAAGCAAGTTTTTTCAAGCTCGAAATTCAATGTTGAAAAAAGATACCGATTCACTTTACTCACGGGGTGTCTTTCAAGCTAAGCCGCCAAGGATTAGTAAGGGAACAAGGAAATTTAAGATTGACAGAATATCAAATGAAGTGACATACGTATAAGCTTGACCAAACTTCCCCAAATTTAACTAGATTAATGCCATATTTAGATCTATGTAATTTTGTTGGTAAAGAAAGTGAAAATTGCTGGTAAAGGAAATTTGTACATATTATTGACCTTGATTTCTGGCTGCACAGTCTCTGTTTAATTTTTCATTCTAGTTTTTAAAAATGGTGGACATGCAAATGTTAGGAGTATCAATATTGCTTACAGTAGGTGTCTCATTTGTCCATACTTGTTCCCATCTGATGTTGATTGTGGAAGTGAGTTATCCAATGACTGTGTTGATCTACTTTCCTCTATATGTGGTTGCCCTTGACTACCAATCAGATGTGCACAGCAGTAAAGGCAAGAAGATCCAGCGTAGGGGAGGGGGCGGGGGCTATGGTGTTCACAGGCCTAAGGGGAAGCACAAATCAAAGATCTTCAAGGGTGACAAGAAGAAAGGCAGCTTCACCAGATGACCGGGCAGCTGTGCTTGACTTAAAAGTGTTCTATTTATTTTTAGTAAATAATTTCTGCTGCCGAAAATTTGTCATGTTATGACTGTATAGAGAAGCAGTTATTGTGCCTGGACTGTGGTCAGTGTGTCTGGACGGGGGTCAGTGTGTGGAAGATACTCCCAAGGCAATTGTACAGATGTTTTATGCCCATCATTTGATGAGCTTCAAGATATCAACTGAGTATATTGTATTGTACACAGTACCTGAAATTGAATATGAAATCTTTTTATCATGCTTAACCTGTCTTTGCATGTTTTGCAGTCCAACCAAATCACAAGGAACCTGGTTTTTCCAGTTCCTCATTTGAATGTTATATTTCCAAGCCTGTGTTGGAATTTATCTTATGACGCCAACTTAAATTACAGTAATCGTTTTAGGGACATCCCGGGAGGGATCATTGACAACTATGCTCTGCCTATGTACACATACACAATGTATTGTCCAATAAAATGAGATTTCCATTAAGTCTCAAAGTTTTTTATCAATCCAGTTAAAGGTTGAAATCATAGATTTGATAATTGTGATTTCATTCAATGTAGATGATTCTCAAACGACATTTTTAAGTAGCTAATTAGCTGTAACTAGCTTTCAAAAGTTGACCGTCACAGCTTATCCAAACTGAAACTTTTGGGGCTCTGGGTCCAACTTGTTTACTGGAAATCCAACTTGAAATTATTAATTCTAATTTGTGCTGAGGTCAGCGCTTTATTCCAAGCAATACGTAATGGTTTGGGTGGCAAACTGTCTAGTTTCAGTTTGCACTAGTGACACCAGCATTAGTGCCAAACGTTCAAGTCTGAACTCTAAACTTTTAATTTTTTTTCATGAAGAATCGAACTTTCACTGTAGTTTTTAGTTGGAATCTAGGGGTCGCCATGTGGAGACGTGGAGTTAAAACTGGTAAACATAAAGCATAAGGTAGTTGGGCAGAGACTAATAGACACGCTTATTTTGAGTTTACACGAAAGTAGAGTGGAAAATGCCACAAATCATTTAGAGTAGATAGATTAGACCCGGGTCCCTCAACAGAGCTTTGGTTAATGTCTATGTGCAAACCATAAATTCCTTCATAAAATGATAACATAAAACTATGACAGGTTTGAGGACTCCAGCTGTTCTGTATTGAGATTGATCACGTTACATTGGGGCCCGTGATCTGATCCTTACTCGAAATTATTTGGCGTTTTCTATTCTAGTTTTGTGAGAACCTTAGATGAGTGTCTGTTATAACATGCTCAAGTACATAATGGATTGCGTGGATAACTTTCTAATCCTAACTTGCGCTTTATGGCCTCACCGTTTAGGCTAAAAGGTCGAGACCGAACTGGAAATTTCAAGTTTTTACCGAGTTTGCAGTACAAATACAGAGTTCAACAAGTGCAAACGTTAGCTGGAAAGTTGTATGCATTTACCATACTCGAGCACAAACTGATAGCCACATATCTTGAGCTCCCACAAACGTAGTACACAAAATACCCAAAAATAATTTCGAGTACGAAGATTGAACTCCGGTGTCTGATGACTCGACGTGGACGCAAGGATTGTTTTGGTGCTAGGTGTGAGGGCATGAATCGTGTCAGTAAATAATTTCCGTGAAATTGTTGGCTATCAATCCAGACATTTATTCCGACTTGATGGTGGAAGTGCTGCGTATGTTTACTAGTTTAGCACGACTATTCGTAAACCCACTTCATAATTGGTCTAGTTTTCCTGTGAACTTGTTCATTTAGATGCTGCATGCTGCACATGAAACAGTTGTATTTGTTTATGGAATTGCTCAATTTCAGTTTTTGGTATGGAGATTTTACCATTGTAGACTGAAAGTACCATTTATCCAGCCTGGATATTTTCGTGCTCCCAAATTTATACCGTGTGTATGTGGGTGGGTGGGCAGGCGGGTGTGTGCCTTGTGGGTGGTTGCATTGTGCATTATGTTGCCATACAGCCCCGGTGGGCCGTCGTCCGCTACTGTATCTCTAAAACTTGTCGATCGTTGTTGTGAAGTTTAGAAGGTCTACACTGTTCGTGCCATGGATGGGACGGAATGGGCGAATTTTTGGATGGACCCTGTGTGCCCCCTAGTGGTAATTTTAAAGTTGTTTTGCATTTGTCTTCGTATCTTCGCAGTTCCTTGACGTATTTTCATGAAATTTTGGCAGATAGGATGGATTCGAAGTATTCTATGCCTCCTAGTGGTCGTTTTCACTTTTTTTTTGCAATGGCCTCTCTGTCGGCCAAACCACTCTAAAAATGATTATGAAAAGTATTATAGGTGTTTCTGTTCCAGAAGTTTCACCTCCCGGGGGGTCCTGTAGATATTCACAAATGAAATATGAGTAGTGTTTTTTTTTTTTTGTTTAGTAGGCTTGGCTCCATACTACTAGACCTTGGGTGTTTAGACACTCCCTCTAACAGTAGGGTCTCTGTGGATGATAATTTGGTAGAGTAGGTATTCGCTTAAAAAGTCGTTCTATTTTAAAATCACAGGCCTGTTACCCATCAGTGACAGTTCCCACCTGCCTGTGACGACTGAAAGGGAACTCCCTTATTAATCTACTTACGTAGAGTTTTAACAAGATGCCTTGAGCTAATGCAGTTAAGTAAAACCAGTTGTTATGCCAGTGTGTTTTCGAATTATTCACTTTTGAACCGAACTTTTAACTTCTCGGCTCTAATTTAGATCAGAGCTAATACACGAATCTGTGATCTTGCTCAGTACTGGATTCTCGTATTTTTGGCGGAAACCTACACCTTTTAAATTGATCTAATTTTAACGGGTCGGTTTCTTCAATGTCCTGTCGATTTTGATGCGGAGCCAGTTCACGATTATCTATTTCTTCATCACATCCAGTAACGGTTTAGCATTGAGCCGCTGCCACTGCTTGTACTAGTTACAACTGACTCCCGTTTAGGGATCTGATTTCAACCTTTTTTTCAATCGCCAAACTCTGTCTTCGTCCGATGTTGCGATGCAAATGACAAATGTCGAAATTTAAACACGCATCGACTCGAAACTGTTGTCATCTAGTAAAAACCCGTCGTTGCGTTTTGGCCAATTTTTACCGTATTTCTTCCGAAAAAGAAGAAATCTACACTAATTTTCACAAGGAATTTGATTTCGGAAGCAAAACACGTCACTAATACCAGTTTCTATCCTCTTCAATTTATTTCAGCCAGTATTTTGTTGCGGTGAAAAAATGCTTACGCGATAATTGCCGTGTACAACGCAATAGGAGCTTAGGTCAACTTTGAGATATCACGAGGCCTACGGCGACACCGGTTTTCCCGGTTAAGGAAGAGAAGCATTGTCCAACTACAAGACACCACTGAGCGGAGTGGTTTCTGAACGAATCACAGGCAAGGCCACACGAATTTTACAAGGGACGGGTAAACAGCAATTCAACGGGGTTAGGCTGACTTTCCAGCCGTCTTGAAAAATAACGAAACTTTCATGCAAGATGGGACAGTATCAACAGGTGGTATTCAAACAACCCGAAGAATGCGAGCGGGTTAAAATCATTAGCATTTACTGGAATCGGAAGGGCGAATATGGAAAACTTGAAGATCACATGAATGCTTGTCAGTAAAGTACTTAATACTAGTAGACAGTATTATTCGTGCAAAGTTTTGCGAATTTAACATTCCTGGAACGAGGTAGTACGTTGTAAACGAAGCTTTCTCCAACTTTTGCTCTAAAACCAATGCAATGGCGGATCTACGTTTTCAGTAAGGGGGGTTAGGATTACCGCAAAGGTCGAATCCTAGGCGAGTGGCGCCGCGCGGGGAATGATGTCGGGAGGGGGAAACCCCCTCCCGTGTAAGACATTTTTTTGTTTTTGTAGCCAAATATTGAAATTTCCATGCATCCTGGAAAGTTTCTGGCACTTAACATGTCTCTGAGTTTTTCTTAAGATATTTAAAACCTTCTCGATTTCGTCACATGAACTTGGCTCGTAAGTTTCGTAAAACCATATTGTGCACATCTGGGTATGAGTCACGCCACCAGAAAAAATTTTTGTTGGAACATCTGCTTACACACACCTTTTTTAGCATACGAAGAGTCGTATACGAAAAAGTGTGGTCTGTATACAGGGGTTTAGACAACTTCCAAATATTCAAGAGCATAAGGAGCACCGACGGGGTGTAAAAACTTGAATATCAGATGATCGCGTAACAGCAGCCTCAAGTTGTTTAAGAACGAAGACCTGTACTGTTAGTCCGGAAATAAACATGAGTCTCGTTACGAGAAAAACTGGCGAACGATGGTGCTCTCAGCTCAAAGTCTATTATTAAAAGCGACCATAAATAGTTAAGTATCCCTTTATTAAGCTGACAACAATTGAAAAACGTCAAATGTATTACGAAACAAATCATCTGAAAACAGTTTCACGAAACCAAAACATCCTGTGCACAGTGGTGAAAAGATATACTGGACCAGTTAGCAGAGGGACTAGATGTACACTGAGAGTACACAAAAAGGCTGACCTGGTCCGTCACGAGACCAAGAGTACACCTGTGCTTATTATCCCTATAAAAATAGTTGATCTGTCGCGGGACCAAACAGCACTGGCTGAGATAAATAGTTTTACAAAGCACACTTTGGTAAAAAAATCACAAGACTAGTTCGCCGAGGGACCAGAAGTACACTGAAACTCAATTTCTTAGTACGCAAATCAAGCTGGCCTGGTCCGTCGCGAGACCTAAAGTGTACTAAGCAAAAAAATTTGAATTGAAAACTTCTCTATAGTATAGATACTTTTTAATCCCCAGTGGTTACTCATACGTTAGTCCTATCCTTCTGTTGTCTAGACTGCCGAGGAATCTGTATATCGGATCCAACGGTTTGCTCGTCTTGGAACCATTCTACCCAGATATCTTTGATGTTTGTTCCTAACGCTTACACTTCGTCAACTGCTGTGTCAATGAGCTTGTAAGCCTCTACAATGTCAGCATCTCGTTTCTCAGCTCAGTTGGCATTAAGACACTTGAGGTTGCCAAGTCCATTTAAAAGACTTGCATGCACAACTAAATTTGATCCGTTCATCATGGACTACTTCAAACCTTGACGATGTATCCCAGGACCTATTTGCATCACTTGTAATTTTCGAAATAAACGTCCCAATGTCTGAACGCTTGAAACTCGAAGTACTAACATCAAATAAATGCCCATGGGCATGAGCGTTTCATCGGGTGGGCCTTCCTGCGGAAATTCCCAGTATAGAAGACGGCAGTGTGCTTATTGCAGGTGGAAAGGCGGTAGGTGTTGAGGTCGGAACTAGGCCTCCTTAGAAGGCCTACTGAACATCGCACGAGTCCCGCAAGACTTCGTTGTGAAAGAACAGCCTCCCCGCAATTTCTGGCACTGTACACTGTTTGCGAATGCGGTCACTTTGTCAATATGAGTCCCCCCTTGGTCATTCCTTGTATAGACATAACTTGTTAGAGTGTATCTTCGAACGGACTCGCGACCAGAGCACGGCGCCCGCCACAATAGCAATGCTTCGGAAAAAGATTTTTTTTCAAAAATATTACACTGTATGATATTGCGCAAGACAATTTTACTATAGACTTACATCAGTCAAATTCGAGTTAACAACAGTGTGGAGTGTAATAGAATGACACGCCATGACAGATGAGGTAAGAACGTTGCACGTCAATTCGTCTGAATATCAGGGTTGCGGCACCACAGTATTTCCCATAATCAAATCAAAACATATCTTAGAGTAAAGAAGCTATATAGTTACCTAAAGCTATAGAACTGCTCTTTCAGAAGTGTCGACGGAAACGCGTGCACCATTGATCTCCGCGTGTTTTGCTGATGAGCCACAAAGACTCAGCAATTCGCAGTGCAAAAAATATATTTTCAGAGTGAACCCCCCCCCTCTCAAAATTTTCCAAGTTGGTTTACTTGGGGTTTACACACGCTGGCGGTGCCGTTTTTGTTTTGCTGGAGACGCTTTTGTTTTTTTTATTTTTGGGTCCTGGCCCCAGGAGGGGGGTTTAAACCCCCTGAACCCCCCCCTGTAGATCCGCTACTGACTGGAATACACCAGAATTCGTCTAAATTCTGGAAATCTCTTAGTAGGTCCTCCAAACACGCAGATGTTACCACTTCCGTATTCTTTTCCGGGATGCTGGCGCTCGGGTGCATGCCTTGGGAATAAAAATAGAAGTTCCTTTATGAAAAATACACATTCCTTTTTGTTATGGTAGGCGAGAAAAGGTGTTTTTTAGATCAGTCTCAAGACGGACTTCAGCAGTCGCAGTCCCACTCTTTACTAGTGGCACTGAATTTCACCAGACAAGATAAATAGCAAAATATTTAATGGTGTTTGTAGCTGCATTTAGCCCTGTTAACCTCAACAAAAACGAAAATCGAATTAGACCTGTGCTCTGACAAAATCGGTCTCCTAATATTTTTTACCGACATAGGATTTCCCACCCAAGAAGAATATCGAAATCTTTAGTACTCGGCTTCATAGTTAACAAGGGTTGGCCAGACCTAAAATTGTTAAATGAATCCGAAACTGGCGCGTGTACGCATTGCGTGTGACTTGAGTTGTTAATGGAAACTGAATTCCACGTGGCAAGGAACATCATGAGACCCTATTTATTAGAGTAAAATTCCTAGTAATTCGATTTTCGTTTTCAAACAATTAAACAGGGCGAAATGTACCTTTTGCTGATAAAGTTACCAGCCTCGATTTCAGCAAATAAGAGGCCGTATAACCAGCATTGGGGATTTGTAACAAAATCGCAAAAATAACGGATTTTTGGAGCTCTGAAACAGATAGACTTCAACAAATCTGATAACAGATAGACTTCAACAAATCCATCCCATTCAAAAATAACCCCACTAATGTGTTTTTCGTGATGGGTTACCGTATAATGAGATTTCTCGATATGTCAAATGTATATTGCTTTCTGGTTTACAAGAATTTGCGTATATGAAAATCGACGTTATGCAAGTATGCATACTTTTGATGCGGGTTGAAACGCAAAAATAAACATCGTTCCACATTCAGTTTGAGGTATATTTGTTATCAGCCTGAAGTAATTTACTTCTCGGTGTATGCTGACGTCGGTTGATGAAATTCGTCGGGTTTTTTTGGACGTGTTTTAAAAAAGTTCTCCGCCTGACAATATTGTCAGCGCCCGGTGATAATCATATTTTATGCGGCAAGGAAAGTGGCAACATTTTGCCTTCTGCGAAAAAATTTGATGTGAAAGCACATGATCCGGAATGTTCATCTGGCCACTTTGAATACTAAGGGGAAAATAATTTTTTTTATTGAAGCTCCCACGCCAGCTAAGTCCATTTTAGATAACAACCCAACGTTAGGATATTATTCGCTAAAAGCAACAGAAGAGAGTAGAAGGTAAAGAAAAATCCAACGATAATCCTATTTGTATGCCGTCTATTGAAAAGGAATTGACAAATATCCTTTTGCCTCCGGCGTCGGACCAAAATCAAGGACTGGATAATGGAAGTTAGAAATCAAGGACTGGATAAGGGAAGTTATGTTTCAAACGTAAACCTAGCTGACTCCCGTGCAAATGTCAAAAACCTCAAGTTGAGGCAATCATAATGCAAACACCAAAATTTATCATTAATGAATTAACGAAAGCCAGTCAACGGTCGTACTGCACTAACAGTGCCTGAAAGTCAAGTGGCCGGCGACCACTGCTGTGCCCACTGATGGCAATTTTTTTTTTACGTTTGGTTCGGATTTTCATGAAATTTGGCGAATTTTAACAGGTAACGACGACGCTTTCCCACTTTCGAACGAATTAATTCTGTGTCACGCTGTGGCCATTTTTTGTTATTTATTGTGGACATGACTAAAGTATTGGATCTATTTAGAAGGTGCCAAGTGTGTGACGAGGGAGTCACACGGCTGGACGTAAGCGGTTTGGGTGCTCAGGTGGGAACCAGTGGCTCAAACACGATATCCACCCACTGCATGCTGCTACAAGCTAAAAGATTCATCCCAAGCCATTGAGTTCTCTAACAACCTACATTGCCGTAGAATACTCGTCGTTAGGAAGTGGTGACGACAATTTTAGGAAACCAGCACTAAGTCAACAGCAGAACAGATCCTCACCGTCGAGTAACTCGAACGCGCTAGAACTTCGAAATGGTGGGAAATTCTTAAACCCCTAATCGTCACTTCCGGAGTAGTGCACGACTAATTAATAAAACTACGGGGAGCCGTAATTAATTAACTGGAGCCTATGTCTTGGATAATCAACGAACCGTATTTTTACTAAAAATGACATAAAAAGGGTTGCCTTGTTTCCCAAATGATCACGCGGCGCGTTATACAAAGTGCTCTCAAATCATATTCTGGTTCGACTCCCATCGTTCACTAATATACACTGGTAATGAGACTCGCTCGGCTATTAAAAGCTTGTCGACTAATGCGGCATTTATTAATGAAAATTATACGTGGACGAAAACAGTCCCTTCGACTCCTTGGATTTCACTGGCTGCCGGAATTAATACCCACTTGACTTCAACTGGGCCTTAATTTGACAGCCAAGCTGGACGTTCAGTGCACGCCTGATCCACTTTGCAGCTCGGGCTTTGATGTCAGAAGAAAAACCAATTTTGAAGAGAGGCTAGTTTCAGCTAAACCTTTGTTAATATTGCATGATACGATGAATTCGTTTTGTTCGTTTCGTGTTCAGTGTACAATCTACGTTTCAGCCAGCTGAATTTTAAATAGTGTTGATTCCACGACGAGAGCCAATCGATGTCAAATCCATTTAATTTCGTTACTTTTTGTATACTCCGTGCATCATTAAAATGTCTTCATGCTCGAGGAAAATTTTGAATCGATATTGATGCCGCGGACGTCTCCACTCTTCGAAATCGCGATATTAAAATCACATGCCTGTGAAATCGCACCCCTACAATTACTTTGGCCCCGCCCAACTTTCACCCTTTGATACTTGACGGACATGCGCAGAGTGACTCACGTGTTCATAAACAAATTTGGGGGGAAAGAAACTAGACGGCAAGACGGAGGTTGTTTTAGTAGCTGACTAACGTTCCTTTGTGGTAGTTCGTTGGGACAGATAGAGATTCTCAACGATGGGGACAGAAACTAACAGTGTCGATGAACGTAACACACCAGAATATTTAGCACAACTTCTGAAAGACAAGACAAAGCTACAAACATTAGCCCCACAATTAAATTTGACTGGTGGAGGATTCATTCATGTGGAAAGATTGCTCGACGAAGGTGAGAAAGTTGATAAGTAATAAAACCGGACTGTTTCCTGAAATACAATTTCAGCTATGTAAATTTACTTAGTGGTTACTCACTTGTTCTGTCCAAAAGTCTCAATATCAGCTGTTGGGTGATAGTTCTCGTGGAATGAATTGGAGCAACTGGTTCCAAAAATAGAAGCGACCCGATTTCTATCCAGACTTGACCGAAGATTTTTCCTCTTTTTAAAGTATCAAGTCTCACGTCTGAGAGCAGATAGTAGCATGTGTCTCCTTCGTTCACATAATTAGACAATCGAAATTCTCTCAAAACAGTTCTTGTGAGTTGTTTTAACTTATAAAAACTACGGAAGATTGACAGATGCCGAGATTTGTTTTCCTCCGACGACGAGCAGCCATATTGAAATCCTGTTGCCCCAATGGCCAGTGCCTTGTGATGTTTAATCACGTTAATGTCTAATAATGGGCGAAATGTTTTTAAGGCATATTTGTACGCACACTTCCAAAGATATCACTAACTTATGTAAAGAAAATGTTTGTTACGTAACGGTGAATCTCTAATAAATTAACCCTTTGTCGTTGTTCATATGCAGTCAGGGACTTGGTTATTAGTAATGTGAATTAATTGTCTATAACTGCACGGTGAAATGTATATCCGACGTTACTACTTGTCGTAAAATATTGGATTGCCTGGTGTGTTCAACACAGAATCATATGGAAATAATTTCTATTGATTTTAGTGTTTCATTCGCTACATTTTGTTTTGAGATAAGAGACCATAAAAGTTCTGAAGTCATTAGACTACAAAACTTTAGTTAGCCATCAATCAATGACTGGCTTGATAATGAATAGGAAAATCAATAGATATCACAGCTATGGCAGTGTAATTGAGAGAGAAAGTCAATTAAAAGCATTTAATACGAGTCAATAGTCACATGTGAAAACAATAGCCAAAACAGTGGTAGCATAATTAGCCATAATCTAATTTACATGGTTTCAACTCAATAAGCCTGTAACCCAGTAATGGGATGTGTAATTATGTCCAACCTCGGAATATCATATTTTCCACATAATTGTATGTGGCTATTAAAACGATTGGATGATTTCATTGCGGGTTCAAAACAATTTGTATAATCACATTGCAATGTAAATATACTTTACACCGCCTTATCAGAGAGTTGTGTTTGCTAAACTCTTCAAGGACTAATTTTCCTGTTTGATATCTTGTTATCAACAAGTAATGCCCACCTGGCTACTGTAGTAGGCTGGCCCAAAGGGTTATACATTGTCAGAAATTGCATAACAACAGCCTCTATTTAATTCGAATTCCACTGTTGATTTTATGTCACCAATCTTCTATTCCCATCAACATGTTGTATTTGTGGAAGGACTGCATTTTCTTGCCCAAGACCTCCATTAAATGCTATTCATAAACATCTGAATAGCTGGGCCAAGTTCAGTGTAGGCTGTATTCAGAGGAAATCTATTGTGTTCAGGTATTCATGTGTTACCTTTTCATGTGAGCAAGCCATCTGTGTAAAATCTCTGAATGCCTTTTGTGAGCAGGTTCTCATGCCAAACAACTGATTTCATTATCAGTGGTAAAATCAGTTCGCTTTTGGGTGCAGTTTGGTTCTCATGAAAGCCATGGTCACAGTAGGCAGTCCATGTCATCCTGGGGCTTTGGGTACTCTCTGACAATCTTGTCCTTGTTTTTCTCATAATAACCAAGAGTCAGTAGTACAAATTATCAAAGAAAAGATGCCAATATAAATTATTGTGGATAGATTATATAAGAAAGGGGATCTTTGATAGATATTGCCAGAAAAGAAATGTTTCACTAGTACAATTGAACTGACCAATTTCTTTGAACCATTTTGCCTCAGGTGTTGTTGCGAAGACATGGCTGCCAGAAATTAGTGACCTTGAAAATGCTTCAAAAAAGGTGCAAGGAAGGTGTAACATTGTCCAACAGTGAATGATGTGTTTTGGTCCACTGGAAAAATAAATCACTTCAAAATTCTCCCCCTGAGTTCTTGAGCAAGAAGCTGTATGACATAACTGTGGTCAGCTGGGTCAGCTTGGTACATTAGCTTGTGCCTATTTCATGACCAAGAGTGCTTCTCTTTGTGTGGCCCAGAAATCCTGTTTGACTTTGGGGATTTGTAGTATTTACATATATTGCAACCAGGTCCACTTGGCAAATAGAAGTGCCCCTGCCTATTAGTGGGAGTGAGATTATGTCAAAGTGTATTTCCTTGTGAAAGGTGAACAGCAGTGTATAGCTGACATATCACACTCAAAGTTGGTATACTGTGGCCGAGTACACTTGGGTTTGTTATAATTGTGACCCTTTTGTTCAACGCTATTTAAATTAATATGCCACAAAAATGTGTGTTCAGGTTTAAGGTATGTCATACTGAGTTGGGCTTTTTATTAATTCACCTTTGTGTATGGGTGAGTTCACCCGTTCACATCAGGTGAGTGCTGCTGGAAATTTTTTTTTGTTCAGAAAGCCACTGAAGGAAGGTGTGTAACTGTAAAACCCATTGGTAAAGGCTAGTCTTTGTACAACAACTTGGGCGCACTATTGGACAAGGGGGGCTTCAACCATGTCTCCTTGATTGTTTGTAAATTAAGATTTATGTCTCCTGAGTATGCTTTAACGCCAATAACCAGAAGACAGCCCAACATGGCCATGTGTTTGTGTTTAATATCTTTACCATATGGAGGGACTTGCTGCAGCAGTAGGGGGGCTCTTTGTGCTTCACAGTTCACACTGACCACTTGTGTCAGTGAAACATATATACCCTGCTCCTCCTTGCTGGCCACTGGGCCTCGAGATTGATTTGTTTTTGACAAGGTATGACAGCTGTCGTTTTTCACAGCATGTTTTTTTGAAGAGAGTGTTTGAACAAGTTCTGGGGAATGCTAGACATCGTCCAAATGTGGGAACTTGTAGGTTTTTGGCATCTCGTCAATATTTTTCTAATGCAATAACTTATCAAGTTTTGAAATTTCTTCAATATACCTCGGTTTAGTCTCGTTCATACATGTCAATCTTGACACGAGGTGGTTCAGGTGAACTTTGTTTGTTGTAAACGTGCAATTTAAGATTGTGCATGCTTTCATATTGATCAATCAAGTAGTATGGCGACCCCTGTAAACAGATATTTAGCAAACAGCATTTAAAAGGCAATGTCTGGTCAGCCTGCATTCTCACAGGTTAAGTTACCTGTGTGCTATACCAACCTGCTTGTCAACTTTGAATTATGATCATACCTCTGTGCAGTGTATTGGTTCATACTCACAGGTCAAAACAGTTTATAAGTGGCTCGATTTCGACTTCATATATAATTTTAAGTGTGTGAACTGTAAATGGTTCTGCTGTGTTTTCAAGCCTATTGCGTGGGAGTATTTCCAGGCTCTATGTCAAAATTCCCCATGAGTCTGGAAATGACATTTTGTGATAATGTACCTTTGGCTGTTGATAAACTTCCTGTCTGAGCCACACAAGGAGAGTATAATGTTTGTAGCATTATCGTTATGTCCAGAATGAACTTCAGCAGGTAAAGCTAAAATAGATTCTGTGGAACAAAGAGAGTTTGGTTTCAATCTTTGCGTTTCTATTGCACGCTTTAATGTAAAAATGTTTGCTAAATTCCTTTAGTTTAATTTGTCATCAGCTATTGTTGATTTTATCTCAGTTGTAAGGTCACGAATTGTAGACTTGTGTTCTCTGTAAAAATGTCAATTCAAAACAGTGTATGTTGAAGCCTGAAACTTGCTAGAAAATGGTGAACTTCTCTCCGTTTGTTACCGTGCCATTTTTAAGTAATTCCATATTTGCAGGTAGCTGTCAACACATTTGTAATTTGAGTCCAGGAAAAACTAGTCCAAGATGTCCTCATTAAACAGTCATTCACTTTTCTTTACCGTATTTAAATCTGGGATTTGCTCTTAGAATAGTTCCGTCTCCTGCTTGTCACTTCATTACCAGGGACACGCGTGGAACTTGTTTTCTATTAAAACATCGCAAAGCAACATTCTGTTTCCAGGTTCGCTCAATAAGTTGACTAACTGGGGAAGTTGTCCGAGTTATCTTGGGCTGTTGTAACCTTTCCTTCGATTAAATTGAATGTCTGTAATACTAAGCTTATCATGTTTTAAAGGGCTATTCAACTGACCTGTTATTAAGCAAATAGGGCTTTACTAGTCAACTAAACCAGTGTTTCACCTTCAAACAGTCGGTAATGCTCCTTGCTGCATCATGTTTAAAACTTGTGATTCACTGGAAACTGGGGATAGAAGTAGCAGAATACATTTTAATGTTCCATTATTTAAGCAAATAGAACTTTACTAATCAACCAAACCAGTGTTTCCTCTGCAAACGGTCAGTAATGCTTGTGGCTGTATCGAGTTTAAACTCTTGGTTTCACTGAAAATTTGGGATAGAAGTCGCAGAATACATTTTAATGTTCTGTTATTTCAGGAAATAGATCTTTACTAGTCAGCCAACCCATCATTTCACCTTCAAACAGTCAATAATGGTATTTGCTGCGTCAAGTTTAAACTCCTGGTTCACAGGAAATAGGTGATAGAAGTACCAGAAAACATTTGAATGTTCTCACTTCTTGGTGGTTCTGATGAAGGGCTTCGTAGGCTTTGCTCTTTCGGTTCTGTAAATCTTCTTAACTGGCAGTGCCCTTTAAATTGGAGCTGTATCCTAAGTTATCTCTTCCATGAAGCTGTGTTAATGTGTTAGTTTGTAGATTGAGTAACAGCCATGGCTGAACTGTGGTGTTGATGACGACTTGCCAGGAGTTTTCTTGGCACTGGGATAACCATTTGGTACAGTCTTAGTCTTCTCCAGGAAGTTGCCAATGGTGTTAGTGTACAGCAAATATTTAACACAGCAAGCTCTCAAGTCTGACTCGGTGAAGTCGGAGAGGAAACCTTGGGATTAAATCGTAATATTGTTGGGTATCTCTGACTGACTGTTCCATGTGTCTGGCTAGCTCTAGTCTGTAAGCCTTTGGAGACCATATTAGTTCTTCAGTACAAACGGTAGCCTCTATGTAAACTGTGAAGGTAGTTGAACCCTTTATGACTGGCATTGGTAGTTAACGCTTTTTAGTGCTTTGGGTTGTCAAAAGTTAAAACCAGATGGCAGTACAAAGGCATTATGTACACGTAATTATTATAAAAAAAATCATGAATATCTAGAGCCCTGGATGCGCTGATTTCATAGCCGAATATTGACTCCATTAACTTTAGAAAAATTATTTTAAAATCTAGCGAAATCCACTCATCAGGCCCAAAAATTACTGCCCACTTCAGGGATTACAAAACCATCTCAAGGTTAGTATTACTTTCAATTCACACAATCCCTCTAATTGGTGGTGACCGAAGGGCAGAGCGATTTTCCCACACTCAAAAAGTTAGCCTTCCACAAGCCGCATTACTTTTCCGCTCAGGTGAGCGAGGGCTCTAATATGTTTGGATAAAAAGTGATACAAAATGCTCTGCACGCGTTGTTACTGTACTCTGGTGCCACAGCGGTTAACCTTTCACACTACACTGCAGTTTCATCTTTTTGCCTCTCTACTATACTGCAAAGTGGTGATTAACTTCCATCCAAGACTGAAGTTAATTTTTTTACGGATGACCAGCTCAACGCATAACAATGTTTGAATGCTAGGTAATTGCGAGATGACTGCAATTTGTGCTGTGGTGTTATACAGGTGCTGGCTTGAGCTCTATCAGCTTTCCACATATGGAAAGTGATATGATGTTTAGCGCAGACAAAACTGAGGTGTAGTATCTTTAATTAGGCAATTAAAAGATTTATAGCCATAACTTCAAATACATTACCAAAAAGATCCTGGAAAGTGTTATGATGAAAGTCATTTTAAGTTTTCAACATTAGTCTGTCTGTTTATACGGTTCCTAATATTTAGATTTCCTTGTGCTTGGTTGCATGCTGCAGCAGCCAGTGGTTGTTTAAATTTGTTGTAAACTCCTTGTGTTTACTCTTCCTTGACAGGTCAAAAAACTTCCACTGCACATCAAGTCCCAACTTGCCATGCGTTTTGGCTTTGCTTTTAGGGCAACTCTCTGGGCTTAGAATTTTCCTCTTTTTGGTTTTGATTTCCTCTTATTTGATTTCCAGTTTCCTCTTTTCTGTCTCTTATTATTATTTCTATCACACTAGCCTAATTGTTTTTGGGACGAGGCATCATGTGGAAAATTTTTCTCTTTTTTGTCATTCCAAGCCCTAAACTCTATCTGTTCGTATGAATTTACGTTTTTTACAAGTTTGCTTGAATGTACCGTCGTATTGTTTAAATTTTATCCCAGAGGCAAATTTTTGATCAGCCTAAATATTCACCTTCTGCGTGAAGTGAGCATCGTGTCATTCTGGTAAAAAAATTCATATTTGGGACTACATTGCTACAAGTCTTCAAAATTTGGCCAAAAGTTTGTTGACAGCTTCTGAGCTCCACCGTACAAACCTTGTTTAACAGCAATGGCATCCAATGTTTTGTTGTTTATTAACAGTTGTGAAATTTCACGAAATGAATTTTCAATTCTCCATTTTACCTAAATTTAGATTTTTTTACCGAAAGTGAGCATGGATGGTGACTGTTTTGAATTATTACCGATTTCATAGTGTATTGTCCTTTGAAATTAAACATTACCAAGAACAAGACAACCATGAATTTTCTGAAATTGTTGAGATGGATGTCACAACTTTATGTGTGTACCATACCGTAGCCTTTGTGTGAAGTTGATATGGCAGGGACTCCAATGGAGGCTAAGCAATATCTTCACTATTGGTTGACTGTGGTTAAGCCCCCAAGCCGCAGACCGTTGATTTAATATAAAGTCTGAGACTGAAAAAATATTGTGTTGCTTTCAAGGCCTCTTGGCCCAACTGTGAGTTAACAAGCAGGCACGGTTTGATGATCAGTCAAGATGTAATGCCTGCCATGTGTTGTGCTGTTTGTTCAAGAAATCATGAACTCTGGAAGGTGTTAGGCTGATATGCTTTTGGTTTGTTGCTATGCTTTGCTTGTAAGCACAAACTCATGTTCCCAAGGTTGTTAGTGGCATTCACATCTTGTTCCCGTTTACCTCGTAATCTCGCCCTCCATAATGATCCAGTCTTTGTTGATTTTGTCCTCTCTAACTAGGATTGGTTGTGAAGAGAGTCTAGATGAAAATATCACCTGTGTTGACTTGGCCGCGTTTCACCTTTGTGAGTTAAAGGTTGTGCCTAGTGGGTCTGGTTACTGTTTTGTCTTCTGATTGAAAGACAATGCATGGCCAGAAGATTGGCCGATTAGTGCACAGTTACAAATGGTGAACCAATATCCTTTCCTTAACTTGAGGAAACACTGAATGACCTTATGTCCACGCTTGCTAGTGTCTGGTTGAGGCCACTTACAATTGTTCACTAGTAGCCTGTAGCTTGTTAGTAAAATTTTGTAAGTTTATTATGGACAGTTGAATCCCTATTAGTTTTTTGCCTTTATACCACAAAATAAATTCATACGGTACTTGTTGCATTTAAATTGCTCATCAAGTATTATGCGTCTATCACGTGACCAAAAATCTCAATTTGTGCTTTTTGTTTTTCTATCTTTTTTATTTCAGGGCTTGGAATTTTCCGGGGAAATGCGGATTTCCGCTTTTTTCAAATGTTCTGTCCGCGCATTTTATTATGTTTCCGCGTAAAAAATCGGATTTGATATAAAATTTCCGCGGCAGATTCCTTTCTTACCGCGGCGTTGCTGACGACGTTCACCTCAAAAAGCGGAAGTTGCTCTTTATGTTTCGGAGGAACGTAAATTGTCAACATTGCCGGGGCATCTGGGATGACGTGGGATTTTCAATGGCATCTCGTGTGATTGTTAACCGCGGTGACAAATACTACGGGTCTGCAGCCAAAAATTGTTGGGGGTGGGAGTGGAGGAGTGGGTGGACGAGATAAGAAGTCACAGACGCATGCTATTGATGGTGGTAACGTTCTTTTTTTATTTTTTATTTTTTAGTCCTACCGATTTTTGTCGGCGAAAGGTTCACATCGGCTATTTCAAGGATGGGTAGCGCGCATGTATTGGGCCGTAAAAGTTTCCGCGTTTTTTGTCATTGGTCATTCCAAGCCCTGTTATTTATGCTATGACCAAAACTGACATTGTCTTAACAAGTCTTGGGATTTTTTCACTGTATGGTCAGTTTGGCCATTTTGTGCCTACTTTTGACTCTCCCCATTTTCTTCCAGAAATAAACAAGGTTCGTGTGTCAATATTCAACATAGACGGTCCCGAGACGCTATCCTTGCCAGACCCTGTTGGTGAAAAAGTGAAACTCACAGAAAAAATACATGTGCCAGTGGAGACTTTTCCAAAGGTATTTTTTTTATTTGGAGCCTGTCTCTAATTGTTAGTTTTTCATAAGGGATACTGTGAAAATGTATTCCATGTGTTGCAGAGACGTGGGTGTTTATTAAATTTGCAATGCACTAGTGAAGAACGTCCCATCCATCTTGGTGTGCCGTATTGCATTGGTAAAAGTCTGTTCAAGTCTTTTATGGCTGTAAATTGAATCAGCCGTTTGGATTGATCTCAAAAGCCCTCTGCAAACTTAGGTTGTGTGAAACCAGTTTGCATAGATTTGAAGTCTTACTAGTTGACAGGCTGTCACGTCGAGGGTAGAGGACGTGAGGAAAGAGTTGCAGATTGGAGAAATCCTGTCTACTGTTGACAGTTGCTTGCTGCTATTAACTGGGGTCCAATTGTCTGCTCATTGTCTTGAGTACAGTACAAGCCATCACCCCTCCACCTGAGCCCTACTTTACTAGTGCAAAATGTTGTCCAGTTCCTAAACAGTTTAGTGTCATGGTGACTTGACTTCATATCAACATCAGAGCCCAGTCCTTCAAGCTGCTTGTCTGGTCCTGGTGTCCTGAGTACTTTTACCTGAAAACCATTCTTACAAGAGTGGCTTGCAGGTTTCAAGATGTGTTTATGTCTTTATTTGCCAAAAGTCTCATCTGAAGCTGAGATTGACTTTCGTAATTGTCGAATTTCACAACCTATTCCAGTGGACACAGTCTTTGTGTACACTCTAGATAATGACTCTTCAAATTTTCAATGCCAATGTTTGTTTCACTTTCATTGCCTTTAACTCATGTCCCCCATTGGACAGAAGCCGGTCTCCGTTTGGGCTGAGGCCAGTCTCGCTTAGGACAGAGGCTGGTCTCTCTTTGGACAGAGGCTGGTCTCTCTTTGGACAGAGGCTGGTCTCTCTTTGGACAGAGGCTGATCTCCGGACAGAAGCCGGTCTGTGTTTGGGCAGAGGCCAATCTCTGTTTGGACTGAGGCCGGTTTCTGGTCTCCCTTTGGACAGAGGCTGGTCTCCCTTTAGATGGAGATGGTGCTAAATAAATCGCCTGACTTCACTTTGTGGCCAGTATTAATCACTAAATGGCTATAGAGGTACACATTATAGGCAAGGCTTCTCTGCTAATGATGACAGATGTACTGGTTTTGCTCAAAGTTGACTGACTGGACAGAAGTGAGCTTGCTTGAAACAATTAATCTGATCGGACTGTACACATTGTAAACTATACACATTGAAGAAGCAGGTGTAGGGAGGGTATTTACAAAGCGGGGGCCGTGTTTACACTTCACTTTTCCTTTTGATAGATTTCAATCACCTTTGATATGGATGGTCTTAACCAGTTACCCCCCCCCTTGCCCATTGAGGTATATCCTGAACTCCCTTCTGTCTAATGGTTTTGTTTCTGATCTGCTGTTGGGTACTGATGGAAGAAATGTTTGCAAAAGGCTGCTTGAGTCAATTTCTGCAGTCGATTACTGTATTTGTTTCAAATTTAAAACGGTGAAACTATCTGAAAGGACAGACACTTGTCTAAAAAACTTTTAAATCTATCATGTTTCGATGTGAAACACTAATAGTGTGTACAGCTGACCAGCTTATGTTGTACAATCTTGCCATTTCATCAAACATTTTTTTCCAGTTCAACTTTATAGGAAAAATTCTTGGACCAAGGGGCACGACAGCGCAGACGCTGGAAAAGAGAACGGGATGCAAAATAATGATCCGAGGGCGGAATTCAATGAGAAAGAAGGAAAAGGTAGGACTAGGAATTGTTGTTGTACTGAGATGGGTGGCTGTAGGCTTACTTACAATTGTTGTTGGACTAAGATGGGTGGCTGTAGGCTTACTTACAATTGTTGTTGGGACTGAGATGGGTGGATGTAGGCTTACTTACAATTGTTGTTGGAGTGAGATGGGTGGCTGTAGGCTTACTTACAATTTTGATGTGCCTATTCCACAACTCAAAATTTTGCGTGTTTGTAATCCCGATATGTAGCCTGTCTGAGTCAGTTTTGTAAACTTGTTAGGTTTTATTTGAAATATCTGTGTTCAGCCTAAAATTGATAAACAAAATTAACAGTACTCGTGC
This sequence comes from Phoronis australis, assembly GCA_002633005.1. Taxonomy (NCBI): domain Eukaryota; kingdom Metazoa; phylum Phoronida; family Phoronidae; genus Phoronis; species Phoronis australis. The sequence continues at coordinate 111,310 of NMRA01000608.1, read as the reverse complement.
CTTGTTTTTTTGAGTGATTAAGGAGTGTATCAAAAAAGCCTTTTCAAAAATAGTTTAAACTAGGTAGGAATGTCATTTGTCAACTTTTCTGCTGCGTTAAGAGATTATAATGTAGACAGCGTATTATTGTTATACAGGAGGACAGTCTGCGCGGTAAACAGGGCTGGGAACACCTAGACGAGCCCCTACACGTTCTCATCGCAGTCGAGGACACGAAGTCGAGGGCGGAGGCTAAAATGTCCAAAGCAAAGGAAGAAGTCCACAAGTTACTTGTACCTGTTGTAAGTATTATGCAAATAGTACGCACGAAGTGGCAGATAGTCATTTAGCTGGCATATGTTCAATGTTTGTTAACGGTGTTTTCTGATTGATTAAATAGTCATAATGTGAAATAGTCATAATGTGACCTGTATATTCAGATATGTGAAGCTGATGATGTACAATTGTGTGATGGTCTATCGGTGCTTTAACCTGTCTATTGTTTTTGGTGACGATTGTCTGTTGTTTCCCCACCTGCTTTGAGATGATCAAGACCGTCATGGCCAGTACTTCACTATAGTTTAAGACCACCACTGCCAATATTTGACATCCTGTGCCTTTGTCCACTCCAATTAACTGTTTGTGGCACTCCATTTTCTCGTGGTTCATTAAACCGTAGTTTGGCCTTCATTTTTCGCTTTTATTAAAGAATAAAGACGTACTGAGCTCTAATTGAGTCCCATTGATTCGCACCTGTTTTATGTGCATTTTAAAAGACTTCAACAAATCCATAGCTGGTGAATGACATCTGCAAATTCAAAGGGAAATAGCCAATAGACTACCCTAAGTTAACAGTGGTGACAATTACAGACACTACTGAATCAATAACCAGCCAGGGTTGAGTTGACAGTGAATTTATTTTCAAAAGAAATATTCAATATGCAAACTGTGTTCACTGAGGTGGACTTAACATGGAGATGACTATTGGCTGGGAGTTTGTGTGTCTGAGGGAAAGTGTGCGAGTTTTGGATTGTTCCTCAATGCTTGTTAAAGCCTTCCTTGAACAGAGTTTTGTTTTTTAGATGTATGGGGCTATCTAGGTAGTGCCAGAAATACAATAGCAACATACGGGGCTTGAAATTTTCCTCTTTTAAGAGTATTTCCTCTCTTTTTTTCGTTCAATATCCTCTTATTTGATTTTCGGTATCCTTTTTTCCGTCTCTTTCATCATTGTTTTGACTTTATTCATGCAAATACGTTCATTTCAGTTAAATTTTACAACGCAAGAAATATTTCTGTCACACGCGCCTATTTGTTTGTGGAATGTTGCATCACTTGGAAATTTTCCTCTCTTTTTTGTCATTGGTCATTCCAAGGCCTGAACATAAAAAACATGATTTAATCAGTCAAACGTGGGTACATCCGTCAAATATGTGTCTTCTGCTCTGTATTGTGTCACTGTGAGAGGCTGAAAATAGGGGGGGGGGGTCTGAATGTAACTGCATGTAATGTTTCTTATGGTCAAGTAGATCAGAGCGAGTCAATGAGACTTCATTCCTTTCGACAATTCACGTCTTTGGTGTGACCCCTCAGAATGGTGCACAGAAATCATTGTGGGAACTAATTTCACATGAGGTGCAGTTCAGGGTGGGCTTTACATTGATTTAATTAATATGACTTTCATTTTAGATTTTCCATTTTTGTGGTCTTTCATTTCTCCTTGGGCATACTAACGCAGTGTTGTATGTAAACCTACTGTTGACCAGTTGTTTCCGTGACAGGCGTACCGTGACAGGCATGCCATGTAAAACCTTCAACTGCAGTCATGTTTCTTGCCATTTGCTTGGTTCTGGTCACTGATTTCCTAACCCAGATTTATTTGTATGATCCACAGCGACAGCTGCCCTGTTGTGTCTCTGGAATGCTAGTATTTCTCTATGCGCTGCGATCAAATATCGCGTAATAATCAATCTCTTTATCCAGAAAATTGCAAACTTTTACCTGTATTTAGCAAAGTAAAACTTTGCCGCAGTTCATTTCAAAAGGACACTTGGCTTGGTAGTGGTATTACACTCTCCTTATTCAACACCAGCTCCAAGAATTATGGGTGTGTATGTGTATTGACCAAAGTGTCAGTACACTGGACAGTCATTTGAGGTTGACCTTTGAGTGTACTTTCTTGTCCTTATTGTGCAATATGCCATAACACATCCACTTACTATACCCCCACCCTATTTACTGCAACCCTGCCAATCCCTGCTGGAAACCCTCATCTTTCACCAGGTCTATTGTGTGACCCAGCTGGGCTGAGATCTACCCTGTGGCCTTTTCATAGAAAATCACAGTCCATCCTTTGAAATGCAGGATGACTGGTCAGTGGGCAGAGTGTGTCTTGTGGCTCCAGCTCTGTGGAGCCTGGTTCACCTGAGGCCTTGATTGATTAGATGGGCAACATACCTGCAGGCTGTGCTTAATACCACTCTCTCTATCAGTGACATAGTCTGCACACTTGTGAGTCAAAGTTCTGCTGAAATGTGATCCTGCACCAGGTTCTGAGAAAATACCCTGTGTTTTTGTAGCAAATATGTTGAAATGGCGCAAAAATATTTGACAAATTTGCGTTATTTATCATCTACTGTTCTTGATTGTAGACAGGTGTTTGTGAGGAAGAGCTCTGAGCTGGTGTTGGTCTGGTTGAGCAAGGAAATTCTTTTAAAGCCTGTTGAATAGGGCTATTCACTCTTTTGTTGTTGTCATTCACCAGCACTCAACTGTGGGTCTAGAAGCTCAACAACACAAATCTCAGGAGATGGATTGAAAATTTAACCCCTGACTATCAACTACATGTGTCTAAGTTGCCACCAATTTACGACTCGTATAAACTCCTCGGTGAAACATTTAAAATTTTTGCGTATGATGTGTGAGTTTGTGAATTCTTCGAAAAATTCAAGTACAATTCATACTAAAATAATTTTCAAAATTATGATTTTTCAAAGGCCGAGTGCTTGGCATATTAGTCAGCTTGTTATCAGACTACCCTACAGGACCCACTATGCTAAAAATTCAGCATAGATGTCTGAACTTCGTTTCGGCTGAACTTTGACAAGCATTTGTAAAATCTATTGCCTAGTTTATTTCCTTCAACCTCCAGCCTATTTTGATTGGCGCAACATTTCGATCGGTCATATCTCCCAACATGTTCAGGTGTTATGGCGTTCTTTGAAGGAGCTCACGAGTTTCTGATATACTCAACAAATAAATTTCAGAAATGATAATATTACCCCACCTCAAATTGAGTTTAGGTAGTCAACTTTGACAAATTGCCCTTGTCGGCCATATTGTGCCAGTGATTACCTGATCAGTGTGTATTGTAAGACTTCTCCTGTCCTGCTGACAACTGTCAATTTGATAATTAGCCTTCTTGAATAATGCATGTTCGTTAGTGTTTACAATGAAACTTTATCTTAATTACACTGGGCCAATGCTGTTGCTAAGTGGTGTTATTGCATAAGTCACAACACCCGTTTAGGTCCTAACCAATAGAGGTCAGTCGTATTTATATGCTTTTTCTTCGATATATAGCTTTCTACAAGGACTGCTAAAAATTTTCAGTTTCAGTTTTTCAAAGATTAATTACATCGCAACAATTGCTTTGGACTTTGACCAGTTGCTCCTAATGGCGTGACTCTGTTTAGGAGTGTTCAATGTTGGTGCTTGTTCCATCGAGCAATTTGCAACTGTGTAGCAAATTACTCTGATCCGTTTTTGATTTGCCATCAAAAGTTCCCATGAATTTGGCCCACTTGTGTTGTTTCAGTAAATTGCCCTATCCATTGTATTGAGTATTTTAGGTTAGGTAAATAGTCCTTCGTCCATTGTTACCTGTCTGTAATCATAACTAGAGAGCGACAGTGAAAATATGTCATCTCAATCACACAGGGCTTGCCCATGTGGAAATTAGAACTACTGAAAGGGCTCTGTTTATTTAGGGGAGAACTGAATGTGTCTCCACCAAACACAGTCCTTTCAAGCTGTTTCTGTGGAATCTTGTGCTGGCGTAGGTACTGAAGTGGCCTCGCTGCCCAGCTTTTGTTTGTGTTGAGTTATCATCAAATCAAAAGTTTTCTTATAAGTGTGAAACTTGTGTTGTGGGAGTCTGGGCTATTGTTATCACATTCCTAGTTTTTGTTGATGCAAAGACGCTAACATGATTGAGGCAATGAGTTTCTGAGTGCGCATGTTTGATTTAACAGTGAGTGTAAGAATTTATATGAATCCAGCCTCATCTCCACCCCTCATCGGCTCTGCCTCAAGTAACAGAAAGTTATGTTTTGTGCAGTTTCAAATAATGTGCGACTTACTAGTGACTGTAACCTTGAAGGTTAAGTTTTGTGCTTGACATGGGAAATTTTGCATGATGAAATATTTTTCATAGGTAAATGGGTTCAATATAAGGCCCCAAAATCGAGGTATTGATGGCCCTGGAGTACCTACTGGGACATCTTGTGGCCCCTTGGTGGTTCAGTGAAGACAATGAACATTCTGTAGCAACTTACAAGCCAATGTTGATTTACTTTAGTCCAGGCAGGGGGTTCATTCAGGATTTCAAAATTGGCTGTCCAAAATGGGTTTATCAATTTCTATGGGCATCCATGGCCTACGACCCCAAGCCAAATTGCTGCTGTTGTGTGGTCCGTTGCTGTAGGGACGTGGTTCTGCCCTAGTTTGTTTTTGTATCTTACACCATTTCCTAAACATATTTGTTATCCTGGACAGGCCAATGAGCTCCCAGAACTCAACCTCTGCCACAGCGTCGTTGTCGTCCTCACCCCCCCTCCCTGCCCCGACCGTTTTGGGCTCAGTTGTTTAGGTACCTGCTGAATATTTTGGGCTTTGTGTTAAATGACTATCTTTTCCCTTTTTTTGTTTGTTTCGTACCATTTTGTTCTTATTGTTTTTGTCACTTAAAACTTATTGGCAGATTTCAAGCTTTTTCAGCAATAAAACCACAAGTTGTCTATGGTCACTATTTTGATAATTCATGTGTTGTTGAAAAGTAAGCTCTTGCGTTCCCAATCTTCCACAGTTTCTCTTTACCTTATATCATCGTCTTAGTTTCTGTCCAATCACCAGCCTCTATGTGTGTGATAACCTCTGCTCCTTGAACCCTACCTCTCCCCCATCCCATCCCCTGCCTGTGTACGTGTGTTGACCTCTGACCCCTGCTATTGTAGGCTGAGGGTGAGGACGTTATCAAGAAGGTGCAACTGATTGAACTTGCCATGATCAACGGGACATACCGTGACCAAAACATGCAGTGTGCGCTCCAAGCTCAGCTCCAGCAGGCTGCAGCACGTAAGTCGGCCACTGACTGACTCACTTCTCTTTTGTAGGCACGCTGCATTCCTTGAGTGCCCTCACTTCAAGCACATTTGAATGGCTACTGGTCACTTGTACTGATTCGTTGATCCATTCTGTCAACAGTTACTGTCAAGCACCCTCTGCTTGAATGTAACAAAAGCTTGTGTTGATTAATTTGGGGCCAAGCTGTTCAACTGTCATGATGTGAGAGCACTGGAGTTGGCTAAGTACCAGCAAGGGCCTCTGGTGGCACATAACCGTACTAATACCAGCCAACAGCATAGGTACACAGGCAGTGTCTTGTAAATAACGTGCTAACCGACATAACTATTTCAGCCGGAAGGGGAGGATGATCTTAAGAAACGCCAGCTTATGGAGCTTGCTATTATGAATGGCACGTACCGCGAAACCACTAAAACCACTCAGCAAATCCCTGCTGCCGTTGGATCGGTGACCCGTAAGTTGGCATGGCGTGAGCATGTCTTTGACTGCCTGGTTCTGGAGTTGAGTTGTTGTTGTAAACCCACACCCTTAAACCACCCTATAAAGACCCTCAGTTTCTGTTCCGTTGTTTTGCTTCAAGTTCACATTGTGTTGGATGGACCTTCAGCGGTGACTGCGGCCAGTGATGGTCCATCAGTGGAAAGACCTTCATTGAAGCAGCCACCTGGATATGCTAACTCTTGCATTGGGTTAACTTTTACAAGACATCTGTGCTCTACAGCAGTTGTACATGAATCTGTTTTGGAATGTTGGCCTAAGTTGCTTTGCTACCTTTGGATTTCTTACCAAGCTGTAATGCACGACTGCTGCCGTTGTCTGTAAAAGTTTCCTCTCTCTGCTCTGTTGCTTGTTTTTCCAAACCAACGTAGATAGATCACATCTTAGGTTACGCCCTTCAAGTCCTTCACTATCTTATAGCAGTTACCCTGGTCACAGTTGCTAAGCTGTGCTTGGCACCTATATAATGACCAGAATTCGTTTTGCTGCCTGTGGTGGTAGTATAAAAACCTTTTTGAGACTAGCGATAGGCTGCGCCACGGTACACGCAGGCAACTTTGATGTGATTCTGTTGCTTTCATCTCACCTGAATCGTTTTCATCAGGGCATGTTCTTCTGGGTGTTGGCTAGGAATGATCTATCTGTCCTAATGAGAGTCGCTTTTTCATTCACTTCTCTGTGCCTAAAATGTTCAAACAGAAAATGTGTTTTGTACATGAGCAGTCTTCTTTTGGTTGTTGTTGAAACCTGCGTGTTGGATGAACAGGTGCTTGCTATACATTTGTTGTAGAACTAGTCATGTTGCTTGGTTTAACTAAATTCTGTGCTCTCCACATATCAAAATGAAAAGACTACCAATTGCTAGTTCACGTGAATTTTGTCAGCCCGTCCGCTTAGATACGAGGTGGAGTTTCTGTTTGTGTGTGTGGGGAGCCATTATAGTTGATGCTTGTTTTGCTAACTCTCCTGTTTTCTATTAGTTATGATGGATGGTTCACACTCACAGCCTCACTACATGAGTCATATGGGGAGCATGATCAGTGAGCCGTCTTTGCGTGAGTAACACCACAGCTTATGTACTACTACTGTCTCCATGTATTCAGTCAACGTTGATGTTTTATTTTCTGTCGTGCCATTTAATCCAGTGCGTGTGATTGATCACCATTTGTGTTCCTTGCACCAATTTTATTGCACACTTCTGAAGTCGCTTGCTGTCTATATATATATCAGACCTCTATATGTCGTCATACAGTCAACTCGCTTCTTATAGAAGTTCTAGCACAGCCTGCGCTCTCCTATCTTTGTCCTCATCTTGTGTTTGTACTCTCGTTTCAGAACGCGTGTTGGGTCCTCCACTTGCCGCCGTTCAACAAGCCGCCCTGCGCTCGCCCACCTCTGCCGGGACACCCCTCATCTTGGCCCCGCGGATGACCGTGCCTACCTCTGCCACAGCGTCGTCGTTCCCGCCCCCGCTGGTCTCACCCACAGAGTCCCATGCTGGTCTCATGTACACGACCGCTCCGTATGAGTACCCCTCACCTTATGGCTTTGCTCCTACGCTGGTCGAGTATCCACCAGGAGCTGTCGAAGCTAGTGCAGCTGGTATGTTGTATGTCAGATAGGTGGCGCTGTGCACCAGATCGGCATTGAAGGAAGATTTCACTGTCTTAGCCTGTTAAAGTTGAGATTAAGCAGTATTCGTTCAAATGTCATACGGGTCCATAAAGGTTTTCAGTAGATTTCTATCCTTGAACCAAAACAGACATTCTCACCAAAAAGTTTGTGAAGTCAAATCTGACAGTTGTCAGGCTAACATCACTCTGTGTTACGTTCATTAATTTTATGCTGTAAAGCTTCTGACAATAATTAAAAACCCTGGTCGACAATTAATTCCAGACATGTTCTGATCTCTATTGGGGATGGTTTTTATTAGCGACAGGTCAAAATTATGACTTCAAACAGTAAAAATCACCTTTGCCAATCATCTACTAAAGGGTCACAAATGCATCACAGATTTGGCTAATGTTACATTTCCGTGAAGGTGATCTGTGGCTTCCATTAGAGACTGCTTTTTAAGGGAAACTATGTTACTTTTAGAAGCGTTACAATATATTTTAATCGTTTTAAGTGAACTATCCAGGTTCTCCCACATTGTTACTATGTTGATGTCCACTAGGTGTCAGTAGGTGATGGCTGCAGTGCTGACACAGTTGGTGGATGTCTGTTACTAAAAGTTGAACTCTTTTAGGTGCTGTAAAAAACATCAGGCAAGCTGCTGTCAATGTCAGGCAGCACCCTTATAGCAGGGTCCCGCTTGCTTAAAAAGGTTAGTCTTAATTATTTCTTGATGTTTGATCAGTTGCCAATTTTGATGAAATCTGCACTGAAAATGTTGGTAATACTCTGCTTTAACATGTCCGAATTTTAAGATCTAGTTGTCTCCCCTGAATAACGGGAATCAAGTTGGTTCTCAAAATATGGGCCCGTTATATCCACCTATTGACGAAAAACGTTAGCGATCACATTTGATTAGCAACTTTAAAATATCAGCGTGTTCTTTGATTTCATCAAAATTGGAAACAAGTTAATTTGCTTTAGCCTGAACAGTTGTTTATATGATGGTTTTGAAAGTTCAGTTCAAATTCTTAAATTCAGTCCTTCTATTCAAAAGTTTCGCTCAATCTTTTTTGCGCTAAACTTTTGCCATTTACATCGAATGCACTATGTAGCAGTCAATTAAGTAGTTATCAGAGAGCATTGCAATATTTTGTACGTCATTGTTTGCTAGTCTTATTATACGAGCTTCGTAGAGTAGTGGGATGGGTGAATGTTCCTTTGTTGGGGGAGTTTCTTGTTATTTGTGTATACCTGTTACTGGGAAGTTGGGTTAGTTGATATATTTTATCGCATATTTGTGTATTCAGTTGTTGTTGTAGCTGTATTTAAGTGGACAGATTCGACTAAGACTCATTTCGGTCTTTTACCAGTGGTATTTAAAAATAACCACTTCCCGGAATACTACGGCACATTCCCTGATACTGCACAATTTACCTACAATGCTATATGTCCGTGGGGCACAGTTGTACACTGCTGCCTTGGTAAACACTATTAGGGGGTTCGACACAGTTGTAAATTATCATTGGGTCTTTTAAAAGTTTGATATTTTGAAGATTAATTTCGGCTACTACAAATCTGCAAACCAAGTGGGGGTCGTAGAGTTAAGTTATTCTGACATAGATGCCTAAACACGAGCTCCTTAGCCAGAAACGTGAACTTAACATGAGTTGAATGAATTGATTATTGAAAGCATTTTGGAATCTGAGGAAACTAGCTTAACTACATCAGTTTTATGTTCTAAGGGCTTTAGTTAAATTTCTCAGTTACTGATTTTCTTAACATATGCACTAGCGAATGTTTTGACCGGCTTTTAGGTGCCTCAAATTTTAGCGTTTGCCTTTTACTCAAAAAGTTACTCCATTATTTTTTTTCTTAGAGATTTTATTTTGATGTTTTCTTGTTTGCTCTGAAATAAGGAAAAAACTTAGTTTTTACCTCCAACGACGTAAGGTAAGATCTCCTAAGCAAGCTGATTCCAAGATGACAATAATCCCATCACATTTCACCTGATAGCAGTTGTGTGTTGCTGGGGTTGTGAAGTAAGATCAGTCGATGTGAATAATCTTGAGGAATTTCTTGTTTTATAAGTCAGTCAATGTTGCTTTACATCTGTTTGACAAACTGTGCTGAACCCCCACCCCCTCAGATTAGTTTCTCCCTTCAGTGCCAGTAGGGCTTTTCTGTTGTACAGTAAGGTGCTTTGTTGCACCAAACAATTCCAAAAGTTGAGTAGGGCACAATTTTGTCCTCCATTTGTCCAACAGGGTGGACAAGTGCATTAGCGGCCTTGCATTTTGAAAACCAGGTCAATCATACAGTGCTTTTTTCTACTTTGAAAATAGCGGAGTTGAATCCGGGAAGTGGGAATTGGACTTTGTTGCTAATTCTGCTATTGTGTGGGGACAATCAGAAAGTGTAATTTATAGTTGCATCATTCAGTGAATTTTTTTTAGAGCATATCTAATTTTCATATATGCAAATCCATTCATTAAGTCATCCAATTGTTGAAATGTTATCTTATTTGTCCTGCTCTGTTCTCCCAAAGAATTTGTAAGTAGTTTACTTGTTTTATGACCTGTGATAATCCATTTTAGAATTTTTTTATGAATGTCAAAATTGTGGGTTTGGATATTACGACGGAAGCTTAGAGATCTCCGACAGTTCGCAAACTACGACTCTTGTTTTCAAGAGATTTGGGTTTTTGACATTTTGTATGTTTTGGACTAAATGATGACATTGATGAACTATGTTACCCATATCATGTTTCTAGAAGACAATATTTGTATATATTTGTTGGTACCTGATATCAGGATATCGGTTTTTGTTTTTTTATTGTTAGTTGATTTATTACCAATATTATGAATTTGTAGAAATATTTGCACTGGTGAAAATAAATTTCCATTTGTTGAAAAATGAAGTTGATTTTTTAAAAACGAAATAGTGGGGTGCTAGAGGTCTTTAGTTAAAATTTAGATGACTAACGCGGATGTTATTATGTTATTGACATTTAATGATCAATGCATTTTCTTAAACTAACGCAGCATTACTAATGTTTTGACATTTAAGTCGTGCACTGGTTTTATTTCTTTTAATTGCTATGGGAGGCCTTTCATCACATCTGTATGCTTCTACAATGTCTGTCTCCGTAACGTATTCTTCATGAGTCTCTTCTCTGGCGTCACCATCCAATCTGTCAGAAATCATTGTTCAGTCTAAAAGTTGGCTTTATGTTCCATTCGGCTAGTGTGTAATTTCTCGGTCAAAACGACCATTTTTTCTGCCAAAGGAATAAGATCGATATTCCGTGTTTTTTTGCGTGGAAGAATATGTTTAGAAGCGTTTACAGCATGCCCAGTAATACGCCTAGCATGTGACACACTTAATGTCGACGTATTAGTACCGCTGTCTGTGTTGTCAATTTGATGTTATTTATGCCATGATCAATAGACTAACTCTCTTTTTTCTTTATTTTTCACTAAAACCCAGCCGACACTAACCGTTCCAATGAAAACCACCTTGTCGGGATGGGTGTTCCTTTTGGAGGACGGATGCTTCCCAATCACTAACCAAGCCTCGACGTTCTTAACCAAGTGTATGAACATGTCCAAAATGAGCCGTACAGAGTACAAGTTAAGTGCCTGTCTACCACAAACTAATTGTTAGTACTAACGTATGGTGTCTTCTGTGCTCTTGGTTACCACCCATACCTTTGCTGTTGGACACTAGGTGTCAGCAATGTGCATAGTTAACTGCCAATAGATGGCGCTAGATACTGTATGAGCAATGCTATCATTGATGTACTTACAAACCTCTAGTCCTCAGTACATGCTACATTCCTATTTTCTCTTCAATTTAAGTGTGAAAAAACAAATTTTCCCTCGACACCTCTCTTAGTTGCTGTAAACAAGACCACAAAAGACGCCAAAATACGTCAGCCAAGACATCACTGCAGGTTGTACATTGTTTATTGTGTAACAATTCTGATCTTTGTATCCACCAATACTTTTTTGAGTTGTACATAATTTAATTAATTGTTTTAAATGGAACCCAGTGGGTGTGACTGCACATGTGTTGTTTAACTCTTGACTTTGTGTTAACGATCAATTGTTGAGTGCACACCCACGAGCTTTGGGTACTTGTTGTATTCAGTCAATAACCTAGACTGGTGAGACCATGCTGGTTGCTTTGTTAATCTGCCAGGGCTTGGAATTTTCCTCTTTTTTGGTTTCGATTTCCTCTCATTTGATTTCCAGCTTCCTCTTTTTTCCTCTCTTTTACTGTTATTTTGACTTTATTCGCGCAAAAACATTTATTTCACGACACATAAACAATATTTCTATCACACAAGCCTATTTATTTGTGGAATGATAATCGCCTGGAAATTTTTCTTCTTTTTTGTCATTGGTCATTCCAAGCCCTGATCTACTTAATACGAATGCTACAGATTAATTGTGTTGGTCGGGTGTTCAGGTTTCACCACTGACTTGTAACTCGCGAACACACTTGTTTACTGTGATTTCTCACCAATCAAAAGCCGGCCGTTAGCCGTCATCCCTCTCTGCTGTTGTTCGATGATAATCCGTTTGCTGATATCACAAGTACGAAACATGTCTTTCTAATCCCTGTGTAACTCTTGTACGGAATGTTTCAACTGGTTTGGTTAACGCATTGCTGCTTGTTACTTGTGAACTCTTGACTTGGGTCAAATAACCTTTTGACAGTGTTGCGAGGGATGCCGGCTTCCGGGACTACCCATGTGGTTAGTACTAGTGTGGATAAATAGAACTTGTTTTGTTATTTTTGTACTTTTTGTCTTGTGTGTAGCGAGCGATTTGATCAATTTTCTGTTATGCAACGAAAATCATGTCCTGCCAAAAGTGTCTTCCAGAAACTTTGCATTGTACAAATTAATTGACTCCTCTGTTGTTGCAAGCTGATTAGCGTTATCCGAATTATTGTCAGTAATGTAATGACTCAATGTGTATTATTTGCTTAGTGAGTAATCTACCAATGTTGATATATGGGTGGTCAGGCTTGTTGTATTTAGTTAGTTTTGTCATCAGCCTGGTCGATCTAACTGCATGCCAGTGGCTTAACATGGGCTGCTGCTTGAATCAGTATTGCGTATGTTTTCGGATGTATTTACGTTTTTTATTTGTAACCTTTGCATAATATGAGTTCTCTGGCTTTGTCTTAGATCTGCTGTAGTGCCTGCATGGTTGGTGTGACCCCCTGGTGTACTCTACCCGTCTAGCTATGTCGCACACTATACTTGTCTGTATTGTATGATGTTTACTGTTGGCTGGCCAAGCCTGTGACCACATCTAGTTGGGAGTATATACTCAGTCACTGAACATGGATCCCAGTCGTACAGTGTCTCTGTTACTGCTGGTTTACCGCACAGACTTGGCCTAGTCGCAGTAGTCATGCTATAATAATACTCGTGGACCCCCTTTGTAAGGTAAATGCCAGTGGAATGGACTGAAGTGTCCAGTCACCAGGTGGCACTGCTCATTAAGCCTTCACTGGGCCTGTTGTCTGTGTGTCATGCCAAAGTCAGCCTGGCTGTCCCATTCACAGACCACAGCATTTCAGGCCACATTTGTTGATTTCCTGACATGGTTAAGTGAGGTTTGTAATGTTGTCTTATGCGGACAACCCCCGCATGTTTATAGAGATTCCGTGTAACCCTTCTCCTGCTCCGTGTATTTTTTTTACTAACCTTGCATGTGGTCGGGCCGTGAGAGGGGCTCAGTTGTAGTTGAAATCGAGGCCGTCCGCTTTCATACACATTCTATCCTTTGTTGTAAGTGGGCTCGAATTTTATGGAGTTTTGCGGTTAGTGCATTTTGCCATGACCAGAAACAGTGTCATGGATCTACTGCTCCCTTGAAAAGATCTGAATTTCTGAAGAAAGTTTAGTTTGCTAAGGTGTTGACTTTTAATCTTTAAGTAAAAGAAGAGCTCACTTAGCAACGTCCTGTTACTCTGGTTGAGTTGCCCGCAACTGTCTCTCATTACAGTTTGTGTCTTCACAATCTAACTACATAGTCCATTAAAGGGTTGTTCAGCACAAAAACAACCAAGAAAAATTGTCTACATTTCCTGATAAAATACCAATTCAGTTGGGTGAAGGAAAGATTTATTAGAAAATAGATTTCTATGACTGGTTTTAAGATTTTGTAAATCTGGTTGGTGTCCATCAGAGTAACAGGATTTCGAATCTCATTCATGACTACTTAACTAATTCTGTTCAATACTCAACTATTATTAACCAGAGCTATCATTTAGGGTTGGCTTTGAGATTTAACGTGGCATTTATGTATGTTACTTATTCCGAATAAACCGTATTTGTAGTCTTAACTGATGCGTTTTACTAACATATAGTCTTCAGCTTGCTGCCTGGGTCTTACCATGGGTATTACATGTTCAATGGTGAATTTGTGTTTGAGTGACCAGCTTTTAGTTTCCACTAATCATTTCACTTCTCAGTTATACATACCCACTTTTTAAGATTCACACTCTTGCCATTTAACATTTGTATAATTTTACTGTTGTTTTGATATTTAAATTCTTTTTTCTACTGACATTTATTTTTTAACAATTTAATTTGTTGATAATTGAATACCTTGCAATATACGTCGCCTTGTTCGAGATTGGATCAATACAACAGTTCTTGGCCTGTGCCACCAACAATCAGGGACTGTCCTGTTGGTGCCGTAGGTTCTACCGCTCCTGGCATGTTGCTTGTTAATACGTAGTAGCATACAGTGGCGGGNCCCGCCATATTAACTATCTAGCCTGTTCAGCACATTGTGGTGGCATGTATTCGAGTTTTAGCGGTAGCTGTGGAGCCCTAACGGGGATACTGTGCTGACTTGTTCGTCTTGACCAGTAAATGAAAATCAAAAAAATTTGACCGCGTTATGGATGGAACTGATAATAGGAGAGAGATGACTATGAATGAATAGCTCTGAATACTGAAGAGAGATAAACGCGGCTTTTACAGTTCTGTAATGCGAGTGAATGCTGCCGTCCAGAAACAAATAAATCTTAATTATTGATACTTGTTTTATTTTGTTTCTTTACAAATGCCGTCCTCGTCCGATCATGGCCGTCTATCACAGAGGCTTGTCTGTGGGACGTTGTGGTCGGGTCCCCTTTCATGATATTCTTAATCCGTCGATGGGCTATTTCCGCAAACGTTTCAATACAAGAGCCAAAATGCAAGTTGACCCCGGTTCGCGTCATCTAGAAGTTGCCCATTACTATTTGAAAACAAAAAGACGAGAAAGTGACGCGGATTTACAGAGGCAGATTTCCAACCTGCCGGATTTCATGGTCCTCCATATTTGTGGAGTGTCGTAAACGAAGACCGCTTTTTTCAATGCAAACTCAATCTGCGTAACTGGGATGGAACAGGTGATTTGTTGACGCATCTAAATTCTTAAAACTCCTCGGGGAGAGTCCCTAGATACAATTTTAAGTGTCAAATTCGGAACACTGCGCAATCGTAACTGAATCATGGCTAAGTTTAGGCTTTATCGCGATATCCCAGGCGACCGGGAGTGGCGCTGCAAACTAAGACTCCGTTTCCGTCGTCTGCTCCACTGTGCAATTAAGAAAATTACTTCATTTTTTTAAAGAAAACGGAATCTGAGTGACGATCAAAAAACAGGAGCTGCTGGTAATATGTGAATTTTAATCGAAGCCTTGGTGAATCACTCAGTAACTCGTAATTCTCTCTTGTCAAACCTTAACTTTAGACGATTTGCAAGGTAATCGCGTCATTAATGCCAACACAAAATCGGATTTGGTCTTTTGGGCAATAGAAGACTATTCTAAATACAACAAATTGTTACGAACTGATTGCACAAAATATAAAAAAAATGTAATAAGCATTACAAAAAGGAGTAGGTTTCACGCGCAAACACTATGGACCATAAACAAGTAAGTCTCTTAGTATCACATTTCTAATGAAATTGTGGTGCAGTGGTAAAGCATGCGCGATCTGTCAGCCAGTTCGTGAGTTCGACTCTCTGGTAATTGCAGTTTTTCCTGTTTGATACTTTCTTCGTTTTTTTCTTTGCCTTTTTTCTTGGATATTACGTTAGGAATCAAGGAAAATGCTTGATTTTTAGAGGGTTTGCCCCCCCTCCCGGCCTCCCCCNACTCAAAATTCTGGATTCGCACCTGGGGTTAAGTCCCAATCTGCGCTAGAACGTACACTGCGACACGAGAAAAATCTCTGTTGTTGTCTTGTGACGCTTGTTTTGAAGTTCGTTTGCGTTGGTGTGAGTGAGCGAGTTCATTTGCCAGAGTAAATGCTATGTAACGATCTAGGTGTGCAGTGTAACTAAAGAAATCAACACAAGCAGTTTAGCAGAACGTGTTTTATATAGCACTTGCTGGTCTCGTCTGCTAAAAAATGTTCGAGAATTGTCTCGACAGTTATTTTCCGGGAGATTCGATATGTAAGGGTGCGGAGGTGTTCACTATCAGTGCGTCATTTTGACATTAAAACACCAATTATGATTAATTAAATAATTCCTCTTAAAAATAACGCAACAGTTTTTTTACGGTATTAGAAACTTTCGAAAATTAGTACCAATATTTATTTCTTGCCGGTGCTATGCTACCTGTTTCATGAATGGATAGTTCCCGAAGACTAAATATCTTCGATGACTGGTGCATGTATGTAGCGCGCGCTTCCTGGCCACGTGCTTTTACTAGTCTTTGATTCGCGGTTTTCACGTATTCGAAGAAATTGGATTACTGTTGATGGAGAAGATCAGTAGAATCCCGTTAACAAGTAGGCTGCGTCTGTTCTGAAAGCAAGGCCTGACCATAGTAGGACACGTTCCTCGCAAGGTCAGCAAAACTTGCGTACTTTTAGAAGCACGGCAGAAGTTTGAGGTGCATTACTGCATGCTAAATGCTCGCTGGTTCCCTGCGTGCCGCTAGTTGGTAGCCAGTACGTAGGAAGCAGGCAGTACCACGCGCTTTATCATTGGTTGAAGTTACCTCGGCAGTCATTGGTTAGCTTTACAACAAAGTGAGAAAATGGCTTACTATGAACGATTTTTAGCCTTGTCATGCAAATGGCATAGTAGCCACTAATTTGTTTCTGCAATAGGCCTAACGTTTAATAGCCGCGTGCTTGAAGCATATACATGTACAATAAACACGACGTCTGGCCGATTTAACTAATGTCTTATTCATATTGTATGTATACAGGACAGCATCGTAAATAAAAGTCGGCGACAGTAGAAAGATGCACTCCGAAAAGGAGCAAAAACAAATTTCTGAGATTCATATTTCTTGAACATTAGTTTTAAGCACCGATTTGTCTGTACAACGGACCACATTTACACTAACCCCCATCAGTCATGCCAGTTTGTTTACGTAAAACGCTGCCTGCTGAGAATTCGACCAGCCAATCAGAAACACCGGTGTAAAAATTTCCCGTGGAAAATTAAAGTGATACCTGCGTGCTGGCTACCACCTGGCGGCACGCAGGGAACCAGCGAGGGCTAAATGCCGACATAGCGGCGAGGCTCGTGGTCTAATAATTCCGCGCACAAGATTTTTTCAGGACTGTCGGATCTTATTGATAAATTGAAGACGTTATTGTAGAATTTTAGGTAAGGCATTTTTCGCATGTATACGTTTATGGACTGGGCGTTTATTTTGAAGTCTGAAATCGCGGGGGGCGCTTATTAGGGCAAATACGTTTATTATTGTCATTGCTTACATTATTTACAGAATTTTATCTGGTAGCAACTAAGATTTAAAATGTTGATTTAGCAGGACACGACAGAAAGGTATATATACGAGTACAACTAAACAAGTAAGCGAACACTACAATTGACCAAAGCAATGAAGACTTGGGCATGCGCTCAAAGTGGACAACAAACTCTATGTTCCCAGGTTTATGATTTATTTGCTTAATGTGATCGAGGTACAAGGAGACTACAACTTGGTCGTAAGGGGTAGCAATGATAGCCTATTGGGAAAAGTGTCTGTTTCTCACCTTTAAGACCAAATCAGGAATTTTAGATAATAACTGATTGCAACATTTGCATTAAAGAAACAAAACATTCCAAAAGACATTGAAAAGCTCCATTGCAGGTGGAAAATGAAAAGTAACATCCCACCGTCTCGATGATGCCCTGCATCCTTTTTTGTCAAATTTAACCAAAATACGACCTGGTTTTTGAATTGGACATCAGGACAGCCGGACAATGTGGCAACTAGCTAGGGTGTGCTGCAGGGCTCGAATCTGCTCGAAAATTAACGGGTCCCGGTACGTTGACGTCGCATACACCTTCGTAAAATTCCAATGAAATCCACAGATTTGTTCTCAAGACATCTGGTGACGGTCGTCGGCCCTCAAAAGAGTGAAAACCATCTTGTCGAGACCAAAATAGCCACTAGAGGGTGTTGCACGATTTTTGAGACACAGAGCAAGACAACGATAGGAAAACTGAACAGAATAGCCACTAGGAGAGCAGAAATAATCAAAATTGCCATAAAATCAACGGCCAGCGCAATGTTATCAGATAATTCTATTTCACCAGAGGTTTATGAGATATCGAACAGAGAATTGGCGACATGATGACCGGACAAAATGGTCACTAGGATGTGCTGCAGTAGACGAAATTAGTGTCTGTACAATGCCGTCACATACTTTGTGTCAAACCTGGATTTGTTTTCATTTACAATAGATATCTGGTCCTACAAAATTAAGCGAAAATTCCTTAGCACGTTGAGACAAAAACAGTCGCTAAGAAGTGATCTATTAGCCCGGAGTTGCAAAACTGCACTGTGCTAGCTTGCATACAGAAGTTGCCCACTTACTTTGATTGTTGACGTCACCGACGGACATTGTTTGACAACGTCAAGCGTATCAGTATGACGTCATTATTGTTATGCAGCGTGTAACTTTTATGCAATCGTGTCCTTTTCTTCGTGATCAAACGTAACGTTTACAGTAGCTCCTATATATTTTCTCCCAAGCACACAACCCGCCACACCACAGACACAATCAGCAGTGACGTCAGACTAACTGCTACTCCCACAGCTTCGTTGATTGGACAGTTGGAGTTCGTCTGGCGGAAGACAGTAGAAAAAGTTTTCTTGGCCATTTGAACAACAAGATTTCCGGCTTCCTTGCTGCACCTTCGTTTGATAACGTCAACATGACAACCGACGAAAGTGTTGATGTTCCTGAAATAAAATGTTTTATTGTCGTAACAATAGTGTGGATATTTGAAAAGACCACACACCAAGAACCACTGTTAATCAAGTATTTCCGACACAGCGCCAATAATAGCAAAAGACAAGATGAGAAGTGGCTGGAGCTTGGTTAGGCGAATAAGAAAATTGAAGTTCAGTTGAGAGCGAGCACGTTGCATGGCATATGGCATCCATTCGAATCCTGGTCTTTAGGACTGCCCAAGTACCGGTACAAAAAGTACATATTCCAAAGCCGCTTGTCCTTGTGATCGCCAACAGTTTAATTGCAGAAACTTAAAATAAGTATCCTCAGAAAGTCTCAAACGTTAGCAATCAAATGCCAATGACCTTAACGTGTTTGTCAAAAAAAATATAAATATTACTGTGCAAACTCGCAAAATCGTGTCCCCTTTCTATTCCAAACAATTCAAAGCCAACTAAAATAGTAAAAAAGACAGTTCTTCAACAACTTTAAATCTGCTGAGAATGTGTTTCTATGTCAAATCATGGAAAATGGTGTTTCACATTACACGAGAATGATCCGCCATGAATCTGTCAATCCAGTTGGCCACGTCCATGACGACTAGCATCTATTTCTAAGCTGAAGTCCTCTATTTTCTCTATGAATTTAACAAACACCAATCACTTCATGCCGGGTTACCTGCACAGTCGTTTCAGCTTACTTGAACCCGACGATGTTCGCAACAGTGTGTTCTGATCATTAAAAGTTTCCAAGCATTTTATCATTTTCGGCTTCTTGAGTTCATTGGCGATGCAGTCTGTACTTTTGATGTATACTGCAAACACGAACAATCGGAATCTGGGTCCGGGGTCTAATTACTTCTGATGCATGCGCGCACCCAGCCTAAAAAATTGAGGGGCTCGAATTTTTGAGAATATGGACCTTTTACTAAGATGCACAGGGTACGCTCAGAGCTATGGATTGTGCATTTGCCAAGTTTGGATAATTCCTGCCTTTTTAGTGGACTTTTGTTTCGTTTTCTAATTTTACGGACTTTTTGTTTCTTTGAGGCGGACCTTTTTGCCTACTTCGCCAAATGGGGGGGGGGTCGTTCCAGCCCCCCACCTACCCCTGGGTGAACGCATGTGATGTATACTGCAAACATGAACAGTGGGAACTCTGGAGCCGGGATCTAATCTTTTCCTCGAAATCGATCTCATGTCGGAATTGTTTTTGACATGTTCTGTTCTACTTTTTGTGAACTCAAGTGTCTGTTATTTTATGGTCGACTTTGTCTTCAGTCTCACTCTAGTTTGCACTTGATGACCCTAGTACTCTGGCTAAAAGTTCGAGTCTGAAGTCGAAATTTCGAGATTTTACTCCGTGTGAATAAATCATAATGTATGATACTCGAGCACAGAATAATAGACACGTTTTTAAGTTAGCACAAAAAATAAAATGGAACATGTAAAAAACATTATTTCGAGTTCGATTGCAAATAAAGATATTAGACCCCTGGCCCAGACCTATCGAACTTTCTCTGTCACAGCTCGCACGTGCGTTTTCGTAATTTTTTTCATTAGAACTGTTCATGCGAGCCATTTTGCGGATTTTTTCTTCGAAATCAAGGTTCCGGAAAAAATCATCCCATGAAGACAAAAATTGCGGTACGGCAATTGCCGATTTGTCACGGAGTGTCACGACATCGCTTACTCCAGAGATTACGTAAGCTTCCGTGATGAACCGACAATTGCCGTCCATCCGTGACTCATCGGATAATTCCGTACCGTCCTTGACCTCGAACCGTCCAAGGAGGCTCGATGCGTGGGCTTTTTGGGAGCATTTTTGTGCTTTGACCGCGAATTTGTTGCGATCTGGCTGGAGCAGGACACCGTGGCGGGTATTAGAAGAAAGAACAATTAGTAATGGTTTGTTGAAATTCTGTTTTGTGTAAATTTATTGAGTTTTGTGTTTGATATGGACGGCTGAAGTGAAGCACCCGTGGAATTTCTGTTCGGGAGTGTCATGCCTTGTAGTATTATATATAGTGTATTGGGTACAACTCACTTTAAGCATTCTGTTCGCTATCAGTGTGGGTGCAATTTTTTGTCCAGGGTTCTTGACCTTTTGCCACATCCAACTGAGCACAGCAAAAATTACAGCTTTGGCCAGTATAGCACTCCCATTCTGGCATTGTCTTGTATTTATGAGACATTATCCGAAATCTCAAATGATGTGCTGTGTATTAAGATCATAAAGGCTACTCCACTCATGCGGTTCCACTTATTTGAAGAAAATTATGTATTAACAAAGAGAAAGGCACTTCCTTCTCTATTGTCTTCACGTTCACTTTGCCAGCTTTGGAGGCTTACACTCATGTAGCACAGACAAAGAGGAGAGACCATTTTTGAAACAGAAAATACGACTGTCAAATCCAATTTTTGGAAATAGCTATTCTATACCAAAACAAAGCTCAAAGGCATGAAATGTTTGCTTTAACGCGATTTGCAACTAGTACTAAATAACCTCTTGATGCTAAACAAGCTCTTTAGTTTACCGCTTCGCATTGCGGCTGCAAATTTACTGGTGTTGACCCGCAACATACTACACGCAACTTGTCACTTTAAATTCTGAAAAAGTTGAAGCATTATTAGATTAGCATGATTTAGAATCAGTTTTGACTAAATTAGATTAGCATGCTTTAGAATCAGTTTTGACTAAATTGGTTTTCATTTAAATTCATATTATGTAGGTTTTGACTAAATTGAAGCGGAGGAAGGACCATGTTTAACCGAAAGTGCATTGACAAAGTACTCTAGTTACTTATGGGTTGCTTCTTAAAACCGCTTTAAGGTGGTGATGTAATAACATAACTAAAATCTTTTCGTCTGCATTTACACCACTCTCTGGCCTATTAACATTGGCACAACGTTTCGAACGGTCATTTCTCCAGCCATCTTCTGTGTCGATCTAATGGCGACAGTGGTACAGGACTGCCACTGAATGGTTCCAGGTTCTAACCCGCGCGTGCCAATGACAGTGTAATCCAAATGACCACCATAAATGTCCCCAAAACCGTTCTCGTTCTTCTGAAGTAACACCTGAAAATGGCCAGAGAAATGACTGATCGAAACATCATGCCATCATGGAATAGGCTAGAAGGCGGTGTTAAACCAACATATTTCCGACGCGAGGTATCTCAGTGAACGCACCGTCAAACCCTTCACCACACAGGTAGTCAAACATGTCTGTTACGGCCGCAACAACTATCGAGTCACTCCCACCTGTGCAGTTTTGGTGGACTTCAAGTAGACATGTTTTGGACTCCTCCTTAAACACCCTGCAAGTAATAACAAAAACAACACAAAGTGTTGATATGCACCAAAGAAGGCACCGCAAACTTACGCCGGTATGCTTCTAGGGGTATATAAAATAAGAATAATTTAGTCGCAGCTGGAAATCGATTGCGGATAGTGATGGTGCATCCGAGCTACACGCATTTATATCGAGGTCAGTCAATAGTCTGTTAAGATTCTGTGATTCGTATTGTCTTCTTACTTACCTACAATGTTTTTTTAATTCATCGGCCGTGTATCTTGGAAACTGTAATTCTTGCACTGACGACACGTTTCCCAGGCAACGTTGCATAGAACTTTCTGTGCATGAGTATGGCTGCACTGACGCTGCTGGAAATGATACAGTTATGATGTTGACGGAGATAAGATGAAGTATTAACTCTAATGATGCCTGATTGGTTAATTTTACCAGGTCATACACAATCCGTATACTAAAATGACAGTAAAGGTGAGACATGATAAATGCAAATACGACAGATAAAATAAACACGATAAAAAATAAAGTATTTACATGCAACAGGATGACACCAGAAAGTGAGACACTTATTTCCGTTGTTATTCCTTACAAATTAAATACCTAATATAACAAAAAGACGTGAAGACGGACAAAAAAGAAAACAAAACACTGAGTCGCTTTTCAGTGAGACACTCATAGTAGTACAGGGTCTCACATGAAAGTGGCCGAAAAGATACTGTAACATGACTTCTCATTCGTTAATAGAACGATGTAACATTCGGATAATTTGATTGGCTAATTTTTGAGAAATGCATCAGTATGCTCCTCGTCTATTGAGAAATGCCTTTGCAACTTACAAGAACAGATTAAATCGGTCCACACAAGCTCGTGAATTTTGGCCCACGCGGCAAGTCTTATAAGACCGTATAAACTAAACAAGAAACGATTCGCTGTACTTTTCCACCCACTACCGTACCCACGATATGTAAGGTAAAAGACGAAGACACGTGCACTGACACTCATTCACGGAATTACGTCATTCGTTCATCATCGTAGTCACTACGTCTATAATTTCACACGGACCTCTTTTCCGTATAGGTGGCGCTGTAAACAGAGGTAGACCCATAGACATCACATGTATTATGATGTCTATGGGTAGACCCCTGGCTTAAACTGTAGAAAAATGGTAATAAAGTAGACCATTACAAAAATTGATGAATTTTAACAGTTAACTCTAACATTTTAACTACAGAATCATAGGGTTATGCACGCTGATGACCCATTCGTAATTAATTAAAATGCTATTTCTAATGAATTTTTTTTTTTCAGAGCATCCATTATTTTGTTCAGATGAGTTGTTGGTCAAAATTAACGCAGCAAACTAAGGAGATTGCTTGTCTGCGGTCCGTCGCTGGCAGACACGAAACACGCGGGATATTCTTGTGTTGTTGTCATGTCGACTCCTCAATTAGCTTTTAATCTAAGTGCACGCGAGTGCAAACTCTAAAACTACATTGTTCAAGGGCATTTAACATGTAGTTGCATAGACGCGTTCTCGTCTCTTAACTGGACTAGACTGTCCATAAATTTAAACAAAATACCTCAAAGGCAGAACAGTCGTTCGGATTCACAACTTAGGCCTATTCGGCGCAGCACAACAAGCAAAGTAAAAAATGTGTTGAAGTGGAACGAATAGGTTTCGAGCTGTACGTATGAAGTAATCACAAAATAAAATAAGTCTCTTCAGTGTGGCGGTGCTATATTGTTAATATTTTTGTTTTTATTTGTAAAATTGCGTTTTGATCTTTCCCAGTAGTGTTTTGACACTTTTTGTAAACGTTTGATTATTTTGTGCATGGCAATCAGATTGGGTACTAGGTTTCAGTTACATCGCAGACCATGATTTTCGTTCACTTAACTCAACTGCAGGACGTGTAGTTAGTGTGCGATTTGTCGCTTACTACAGTCGGATTCTAGACAGAATGAATGGAAAGTCGTTATCATGTCGTCGTCGTCGTCAAATTTAGCTGAGTCAAGTCGTCCCACTCAAGTATCATACGGGACTAACTCAGAGGGTGGAAACCAGCTCTTTCCAGGGACACGCACCACATCCGGAGAACTGTTTCGAAGGATAAAAACCCTCACCACAGACCCTGAACTCCAACGACACCCAGGCATTCTTACCACAGCCAATTTCTATTGCAAGTGGCCGAAAAAATAGCGCATAGAACAGAGTGACGCACATCGATTGCTCCGGCGTTAGTTGAGTTTTCGGATCTATTAAACTACCATACAAGTGACATGACCCCATTGTCTGTTTTATTTTTTCAGCAACCTGTATTCGACGATCATTCTTAAAAGGGCTCTTCAGAATTTTTCAGGGATATATTGGATTAAATACTCGACTTTTGAAGGAATTTGACTGCCATAAAATTCGACAAGAACTTTCTTGTTCTTGGTTATCACAATCTTCGGCAAAGCATGTTTGTCCATTTTGAAAATGGTTCGATTAGTCTTCATGATAAGTCATAAATCTAAGGTGCAAATGGAACGACACCACTTGGTTTCCGGATGGCTTTGGTTAATACTCTTTTCTACCCACTTCAGATTTGTTTTCGGCAAGCTATATTCTTGATTTTTGGCTGTCAGTGTTCAACTGGAGCTCTTTTAACGAAGTAGAGGCCATAGCGTTCGCAATTCATTAAGTGGCCGCATGGCAAAGGTTTACTTTACTCATGGAGTGCAGCAAATTGCACAAAGTTTTTACAGCACTGCCTTCTGATACACAAAGGCAAATCAACCTTTTCCAGCTCGCTGTATTCAGGGATATCTATTAGCTTATCCTCTATATTTTATATGTTCACCCAGTTAATGAAGTTATCCCTTTCTTTGACTGAAGCAAGCGATAGTACACTTATTCCGTATCTGACGGGCTCTATATGTTTTTCGTTTATCAATGATTTGTGTAAGCGGTACTTGACTCCAAGGCCAGTATGTCGAGTTCTGGATTAAAAAAACTTCACTTCCTTCAGCTGCTAGTTTTCAGGTCGTCATCAATAAAGGATGCATTTGCACTTGCATGGCGATACCTCTAGGTGTAGACGTCCGTGATCTCTTTGAAAATTCGCATGTTTTTAGTAGCTACGTCCACAAGGCTTCTTAAGAAACCCCGGTCCTACAAATTTCGGAGTTCATGACTTAGTGGGGAGCGGGTTCCGAGCCTGAAAGTTCGCGAACCCCTCCTTATATTCGATAGCTACTTGAGGCATTTCTGAAAAGATAAAACAGTGCTGTGGCGGTCGTTCTGTGGCCCTAACTTAATTATGTTCTCAGTCAGGTTGCCTGGAACCGTCGTGTGGCATTCTGCTTTCCTTCATTCTTACTTCAAAAGTTGCCCGCAGTTTCGTGTCGGTGGTAGGACGATTTTACAAATTACGGCACCTTTTGTCGATGTATACAAATGGTTACTGCAGCGTGTCCGTTAGATTGTAACAATTGCGCTAGCCTGGGTGCAAAAGTTTATGAATACATTCATTTTGGCGTGAGTCTTCGTACAGCTACTGGCTGGCTACCGCAACGCAGCCAGTCTGTAACCGAATAGCATCAGTGGAGTCTTTTAGCAGTTTATGGCATCTGGATTCTGCGTCACGTTTGTTTTATTCGGATCCGTAAAATATAAACCACTCCTTGAATGTAAATCTCCATCAAAGATGCCTCCGCTGAGTCATTGCTTTTCTCTACAGTACTCAAAACGAGTCGGCTTTCAAAGGATGAAGTGTTCGCTGACTTTCACTGAACACGCGACATTTGCGCACGCGACATTTGCACACGCGGTGAGCGTGCTGTTACGCAGCTTCCAATCGTCTTGATATTACCAAATGACATTTGTCGATATTGTTCTGCTTAGAACGACGTTGATATGTCAGTAAAACTTGAAATCTTTCCAAAAATTAATCCATTATTCATTTGTACTTTATGAGCTTTTCCTGGAAATTTCTCAAAATCCCTAGACAATGTTTTGGGTAAGAAAATGGTAGCTCGCTGACCGAAAGAGTGATCGACATACGATCAAATGCCTAAATATAGCGTCCTTCCATGAATTACTTAGCGGATGTAATCATACGATAAGACTTTCCAATCGACGGCTGAGCATCTGTTTACCCCCTGGTCATGGTTATTGTTTTTCCATTCAGGTTCCATAATTATTGAGTTTCACTAAAGTCAACGGTTTTCAGACGCCCAAAATGGGATAATGACCGAGGCGGAGCACAGCCATTGGTTGAAATTTTCAAGCAAACAAATATTACAAATTAGAAATTATATTTGTACAAAAAATGGTTAAAAATTGGAAGTTTCATGAACAGATGACAAATGCTTTTAATACGATCAACTGATTATGAATTGGATTTAGTGATTATGTTATATTAGCAATGTAGGCGTTAATTATTTATGACTGATAAATACTAAACAAAAAACAACGGCAGAAATGCATAAATTACGTTTCTTCGTCACACGAAATTCCTTACCATTGGTGCTTTGAAATTGTCTCCTGAGCCCTAATCCCGAAAATCTTGCGTGTTTCCAGCAATGTTCGCAACGCATTCGTATTAGCGCCCTCGTGAAACGGGTTTTCGTAAAGAGTTTGTAAAAATCTTGGACAAAACAATGAACCTAGCTGCGAAATTAGAAAGATCTCCGAACGCTAGATTCTTGTACGGCCACCTTAAAGTCCTTCTCTCACGCGTTGTTAACCCTTATTACATGATTAGAAGATGTTATAAGGATCCAAGAAGTACCTACCCCATAACTAATACACGATCCGTACTCAAAAACAGTTTAAATGAACGCGCCACTCACGATTCGCACCCGAAGAAACACCGCCATTTTGAACTTGCCGCGAACCCTGAAGTACAATTCATTCAGGAACCCAGGCCGAGAAAACGCCGTCAGTGCGACTGGAGCAGTGCCTGTACTGTTACCAGCCAGCAAACGGGGATAAAAAAATCGACAATGCGCCTTAATTTTGATAAAATTAAACTACGGACAATTTTACGGAATTTGCTGAAGAAATGTGGCGAATAAATTTTGACAGAAATTATTTTGCCAGACTCTGGACCGCAGCCTATATCGGACCCGGTGCGGATCGAGACCAGACACTGGCGAACGGTAAATGCATGCGGTTGCATGCTGTTTTGTCGAAGTAAAATGGTCAAATGATAAATGCTGCATATATTCAAGGGTAGTTTCAGACACTTGTATGAAATTACGGGCTGGTTAGTCCTGTGTCACACTGCCGCGGCAGACCTTAGTTAGCCTCAGTCACCAGCTACCAGTGAAGACTATAGACTGTCAAATACAGCTTGTTAGTAGGCCTATACAGCTTTGCGCCAAGACTACTCTTAGGCCTAACTGGTCGCTGGCCACAAACACAAAAAACACGAAAATTGAACAAAGTTTCTTTTTTGTAGCAACGTTTGTCCGACGTNTTCCTAGGTTCGACCCGCCTACGTAAGGAACTAAACACCAATGCTATTTTAACATACTAAGTACGCGTAACATTCCAAAAAAAATCAACGACCACTAACTACAAACTATAAATACACTACATATGCAAACGAATCACGATATATTACTAATAAAACAAAATAATGAAGATTTTCGAGCAAGCCATAGCACTTTCAGTTACAAGGAAAAAATGGCGGCGTTCAGGACAAGTTCCTGAACTGATGAGCCGGAAATGTGGGTACGGAAATAACCGATGACAACCGGTAATCATACGCTCATAGAGAAGGGTCAAATACTGTTAAAAAATCGATTTTGGCAAGAAAGGCGAAAAGAATATAAAGAAAGGGTGTCGAAAATAAGAATTTATGTAGTAAGTATTTTCAGATACTGGAACCACATGGGCAGTTTGCAAGAAGGACTTTAAAAGCCTGCAGGAAAGGTTAAAAATCGTTCATATGACGCAGTAGGACCCAAATCTACTTGTAGTTACTTGACCACTAGCGACTGTAGACACTCGTGTACGCACGAGTTGCGTGCACGCAGATTGTCCCATTGATTGACAACGACTGGGTAGCCAGTCCTGACTTCTTTCCTCACTTACACATGAGCGCTTCTCGCATAAACTCAGTTATCCCCACAAACCATAACCTTCTGTAATAGACATGCAGAGACTTATTCACTCTACAAAAACACATTTTTTCGCAAGAGCGACAGTTATTTCCACTCTCTAACAGGAGGCTCGAGTAAGCATGTATCAAAAATACCACACAATAAATTGAGTATCAGGTAAAGAACGGAAAGAAAATTGTTTAAAGAAAAAATTGCGGCGCTTGGTAATAGATGCAATTCGGGGGAAATGTTATTGAAAAGACGCTGTCCGCGAGAACGCCCATTCGGTGCGTGAAAGATTAAGTTCGACTTTCTTATGTGAGATGATGAGGTACAACTCATCGAGATCTAAAATGGGCGACTGTTAAGGTTATTTTTATTACAATAAGTGGTATTATTTGGCAGCGATTTTCCGAGCACTCAACAATGCACGAACATATGTTGTTGCTGCAAATTTCTCCCGCGTTTTGCCACTGTCTGAGAATATACCCATAACTGGTTGTTACAGACATAATTTTGTAAATTATTTCTAAATTGTGATGCGCTCATAATTGCTTGGCTAAACCCTCACCCAGCAACTGTGAAGCGGGTCTGTAGAACCGAATTCATGTGTAACTTTTTAGTCACTTTCATGAAACTGATCCGAGAACTACAAAACAACAAAATTTGTTGTGTTTTTGTAAATGCCAACCGCTCAAATTTTTAGTTTATGGATATGAACGCCTGTATACGCGCACTAATGGTGGTCAGCTCGGGCAACCAATCATGGTCGCATTCGTTGGGATACGATTTGTGTCCGTCCGTATACCCTGCCACACAATGACTCCCTAACACACAAGGAATTTTATATGCGGGTTCCTAGTAGAAATCGCCCTAACCTCGGAAACCTACAGATATATTTATAAAGACAACATATTCACATGTCACGTTTCTGGGGCAAATAAGTTATTCCTAACTAGGTTGGGCCTCACTAAATTTAGAAATGACAAGTCTGGAAGCATCGTGAATTTCCGGAACTGCGACAAGTAACAAATAAATGTATAACGTAGTGTGTGTGTATTCTTACAGACCTAGTTGCACCTAATTTCAACAGTTATTAGGGTGTTAAAACATGTTATGAACTAGCTATCAGTACCTATGGGTGCATCCTAACGAAATCCGAAGGCGAAAAAACGTAAAAGTCTGCACGAGGCACGATCTGGAGCCGAGTCAAACTGCCATTTTAGTCAGAAGTGAGATTCATTCGGGAACGACTGTGACGAACGTGTTTGACAGGAAGTAAAAGTCGGGTAAACATAAACACAAAATGAATGTGCAGTATCGGAGTACAAGTAAAACTGCTATACAGGCTTAAATGGGTTAAAGATACTCAAACAATTGGCGAAAATATTGCCACTAAAATTTCGACTGGGAATACTAAGACGACCCTGCGAAGTTGGTGCGAAGGCCTACGGTTTCCCACTAGAGCGATAAAGGAAATACACTTTCTAGAAATATTTATTTTACTTATTTATTACCAATCCAGAGCGGGTCCGTTTGCTAAAATTTGCATTACCTTCTCCATAAATCTGGGTAGAGTTCAGTAACGTCATGACCTCGATAAAAAGCAAGACTTCGCGAGATTACATGAGATATCGTCCTGTATTTTAAATGAGAACATGACTGTGGTTTTGGTGTAGATGTTAGCGAAGCGAGATCGTAGGTCGTAGCGTTACTGAACTCTACCAGGGCACTTAGTGCTCGCTTCGGGAATCGCGACATATTCACCATTTCAACTTACAATTGTATTCAATATCTGGCTAATACATTAGAACAATAGACATCCAAATTTGTACAAGAACCAAATGTGAATCAAAGACAACCAAACAAAATAACAACGGTTTTACGCTCAGGTGGCATTAATACGTTTTCTAGGACAAGGCCGTATATCATGGTTCCTGATTTGATGTTCCGGGATCTCAGGTCACAAAAATAGACGAGAATAGTCGATGAACTTCTGACTTCGGCCGACGAACAAATTGGTTGTAGTTTGATAGCAGAAAAGCATGTTACAAATAACTTAATTTCGCTGGTATATATTTCAAGTGATTCAACTAGAATAACTCCTTGAGACAAGACTGTTTAATTAGAACTCGCATTGCTCCGCGTACATCTATGTGGACAACCTTTAATTGGGCTTTAATTTTCAAAAAACCGATTTGTAATGTATCCAATTTGTCAAACCCTATTGCCTAACGTCTTTGAAAATGATATATTTCCAAAGCAAGCGGAATTTAATATTAATAGAACTTTTAACTTTCATTTTTCGGGGGTGGGCACCAAGAAAATGGCCGCCACGTTTGAATGGCACGTTTGAACTTTACTTTTTGGATTGAAAATTTTGTTAAGAAAAAACACAAATACACACTGCTAGTCACAGGCATGTTCTTCATGAAACGTTCTTATTTTAGGTATCCGATCGTTGAAACTCATTTTATTCTCTAAATCAGAGAAAGAATATGGAACTGTTGTTTACAGGTAAAATGGTCCTTGAATTTCTAGCGGGATAAATTGCATTGTTCTTAGACCCTAGTTCACATAGACGAAATCCAATAAATAAATACAACTACTAACTTTCTCCGTGGACAATATGTTGGCTTCCAGACCTCAGAATGTGGTATGCGGAAAGAGGGGTCTATAAACAGGCCAGTAGGAAGGCAAAAATTATTGGGGNCCCCCCCCCCCATCGCCTCCAACACCGCCACCCCCGTGCTCCCGATGCCACCATATGTGTACCGCATCTCCCACGTCCGCAATAGGTGGGGGACAATCCCGGGGATGCAGCCATAAAGAGTTGTGTAACCGTAAACCAACATGGAGAGTAAGAATAGGCCTAGGATCAGTAAACTAACAAGTAGCTAAGAGCTGCGTCAAGTAGCTATAGCTGAGATCTAACAGTGTGAAAATACGAAATAGCGGATTTGCAGCGACGCCATATTGAAATTAGTTAAAATGGTGCATTGTGGGTGCTGTGGTCAGGATTCCGAAAGCGGCCATAGTAACAAGCATAAAACGCGGTATGAGCGCGAAGAAAACTTACGGCGGATACACTTGTGTTCCTGGCTGCTTCAAAAACAACAAGAGAGATAAAAATCTGAGTTTGTATGTGTTCCCTGCAAACCAAGAACTTTGTGAAAAATGGATAAACAACATTAGGAGACCTGGGAGTAAGGGGAAATTTAGCGCATTCAAACGAACGCGGGGCCATCTAGTAGGCAACACGTAGCCCCTCGGTTGGCCATGTAGGGGCTACAATACTTCCATTCGCTTTCTGTACTCATTTCGTTACTCCAGTGTATTTTAAACGGGCCGTGACCGGATTTGGGTTACCGATTTCGAGTTTTCACCTCGTCAAAAATACACTCTACACTTAAAACTATCATTTAAAAAACGCTTACTTTCATCATTGGTCCTTTCTACTTCTATACATATCTTTAATGAAGCTTAGTTGTGACAATTAAGTTGACTTTGGCGAAGAATTACAACTCCACTTTTTTGGTTGCCGTTAATTTTATCACCGCGTGCGCGATAACTACAAAGCATGTCAACTGAATCCCGTGAGTTAGGCGCAAGGTTAGACTGAGCGAAGCGCGTGACGCTAGCGCGCGACACTTGTAAAATAGCATGAGAAGGTATCGGGTGAAACTTGTAAGATGTGTGTCCCTTGGACTTTTTATTCGTCAACATG
>NMRA01000608.1:29066-72459 GCA_002633005.1 Phoronis australis | reverse complement strand
CCCCCCCCTCAGCTCAAAATCATGTATCTGCCCCTGGATTCTAAGTATGGTCTTTCTGAAATAGTGGACTGGTTCTGCTAAGGTAACCTCGCGAAAACTCGCACAAAAACTCGTGAGATATTGCATCGCATTACAAGCAAACAAGGTAACGGGGGTGGTGGGGACGTGGCGCTGACATGTTTTTTTTTCAATTTCATAGAATCCTTTTATGTGGCATTTCCATAGTTTTGATATTTATGTGAGATGTCAACTCAGATCCAGCGGCTTGGATTGCAGATTTTCACTTTGTATAGGCTTCAGTTGCACTGCACGTAGGCTTAATCTTTTATGAATTTACCGTAGTTTGCTACAGGCAAGCCCATTTTTATAAAAACTCGCAGCGCAGAGAAACGTCTACACAAACTAAACCCAATTCAACACCTGGTTAAAACAAGGGCCCCGTTTTTGAAGTTTGGTCAGGTATAAAAACGCCACAGACCTAGAAGTTCATCGAAACACTTCTGCCTTACAAATGTGACAGTTCATGGCCAAAGAAAACTTGTGCACCAGGAAAAAATATTAACGATGAAATCCCGGGGATGATAAGCATCCACTTTGTTTATTTACTTCACCTATACAATTTGAAATAGCCGCTAAAATGAAGGCCATTCGAGTAAGCACCATGTGGGTCCCTTTGCCAACCCCAATATGGTAGAACCCAACAAGCTCAAGTTGCGGTAAAATCAGAAAGGGCATAAGAAAGTTTGCTGTATCAACAGATTGGCCAAATAAAAATAAGATAAAGAACGTGCTACAGTTCACACGTGCACAATAACTGGGTCTATCATTTTCCCGCCGTAAGTGCATGAACCAACCAGATCACCAACGGTGCAAAGCTTTTCGAAAAAGCTTAATTCTTAGGGCGTCCTGTTATTGCTTTATTTATTTTCGAAACTTTATAGTGTTACAATTAATTTATTTTCTGTTCAACTCAGATGAGGCCAGTTCTTCTAAATGCATTCAACACCATTACATGGGCGGCGCAGCACTGAAAAAAGTGGGGGAGCGGCTAAAGCCCCTCAGCCCCCTGTGGTGCACCGCCTATAGACCATGTGCGACCTAGCCCTGAAAATAGTGGGGGCTATAGCTCCCCAGCCCCCTATGGTGCGCCGCCCATGCATTAAGGCATTGTAAAAATAAAAAATTATGCACTATCAATATCACGCTGATTCTCTGCGTGTAGAGATCACACGGCGCAGGTATCATTCAGTAGCATGCGTTTTATCACTGGTTGATGTAACCTCGGCAGTCATTGGTTAGCTTTATACCAAAGAGAAAAAATGGCGGACTATGAACGATTTTTAGCTTTGTCATGCAATTGGTGTAGCAGCAACTAATTTGTTTCTGCAGTAATGTTTAATAGCCGCGTGTTTGAAGCACATACATGTACAATAAACACACATCTGGCCCATTTAACCGGTGTGTTATTCATAGTGTATTATTATTATTATTAACAATATTGATATTATTATTATTATTATTATTATTATTATTATTATTATTATTATTATATTATTATTATTATTATCATTATTTATTTATTTATTATAATGACATAAGGGTGCCAGTAAATACAATCTCAAAGACATAATATTCACCACACCTCCAACCTCAATGGGCTTACTCAGTCGCCTAATAACAATTAAACCATGACATAACATATTGCACACTCAAATATGACCACTTCAGACTAGTTTACAAACAAATAATTACTTCTAACCTGCAAAGCGTCTTAAATGAATTTCGCTAGACCTTTCAAGTTATTTTGGAATATTTGAGAATCCCATATAAAAATGGTGGAATATGAGTATTGAATTGAAGATGAAATGAACTTCATCTTCAATTCCGTTTTTACAAACACGACAAATCCGTTCATTCCTCACCTCAACCTCTAATGGTAGAAAACCTGCTTTCAATCGAGCTATAGCGGACCTCTGAGACACCGGCAGACGTAAATACTCTTCTACGCAATAGTCATTCTTAACAGATCTGTATAAGCACAGTTTTGGTTTCTCAGTGATTATTTTTATCAGTTTAACTCTTCTAACTGGAACCTGAATGTTTCGAAGTTTTCGAGAGATAAAATTTACTTGTTCCTGAAATTTTCTAAAAAATTGCATTTCTTCATAATTTTAAATATTGAACTTGACCAATTGCAGGAGTTCCGATGTTTAAGGTCCCACAAAAAGACTTTTTTGCAATTCTGCTTTCATCCATTAGAACTAAACGATTCCAGAGCCTTAGCATACTTTCGTGTTGTTTGTAGTGAGAATTTGGCCATCCCGAGTCGCCATAAAGTACTGCATTGGCAACATACTTGTGGACCCATAAAATATACGTAGTGCTCTCGTTCTGATCATTTCGCATTTGGAGTACTGAGAGTATCCCCAAATTCCAGATCCACATTCTAGAATTGAAGCTACCGACATTTCAAAACATTTACTGTAACTTTTGAAATCCATGTTACCAATATGTTTCTACTTGCTCACCAGAGCTCCCAACGCTCTGGACGCAGAGTCTGCCAGTATCTAAGCTGTCAAACTGAAATCCATAAACTCATTCAGAGTTACACCTAGATACTTCATTCTCTTAAATTCACAATACGATCGCACAAAATGAATTCAAAACTCGTTCTCACATGTCCCCTCTTGCGAAAATGAACCACATCAGTTTTGGAAAAATTTGCCGACATTTGCCACCTTACACACGAATTGCTCAATACGTTCAGCAAATCCTGTAAATAAGTCTCAATACCAGAAAAAAATAACAATGTCGTCTGCATAAAAGAGACAGGATAAATTATGTCCATAAAAATTGATCCCTTTGCTACAACTGTTAAAATCATTAATCAAATCATTAATTAAATCATTTACGAAAATTGAAAACAATGTAGGCAACAATGGATCTCCCTGCCTGACCCCTCTAATTGTACTGGGAACCAGTTGATATAATTTGACTGACCTAATTGTACACAGGCTTCGGTATACACATACAACGATTTTTCTGAGTGATAGAATTTTCTAACCTAATTAATTAATTTTTCCAATATAAAGTTTCTACCTAAATTGTCAAAAGCCCGTTCCATATCGACGAATACCGCAAACGTAGGTCTATTACAAGCTATCCTATTTCTCACAATAGACGTGAGTGTAAACACGTGGTCAAGGCAAGACCGCCCTTGTCGAAAACCATTTTGTTCGACATTCAGTAACTCGGTTAATCTCCTGTTTAGTACATTACAATACACTTTGCTCACGATGGAGAGCAGACTTATGCCACTATAGTTGGACGGTAAATTCAATTCTCTATCTGATCTTTTCGGTATAGGGGTGATAATCGCTTTATACCATAACCATGATGGAATAACTCCAGTGTCAAAAACCTTCTGAAAGAGCGAGACCAAAATATTAATCATCCCTGGAGATCCCAGCACTTCATATGGGATCCCGTCTATACCAGGGGCCTTACCCGATTTTAATTTGCGAATAACAGAATAGACTTTAAAAACGAAAAACTTTTTTCCAGTGCTTCTTTTACATGACCCGAAAGTTCAGAATATTGCATTGCTTTCTTCAAATTCTCAACGTTTTGACTTTCAGCCATTGGAATTTTCACAAACGAATTTCTAAAATTGGCCTCCCATCTTTCTGAGGGAATAGTATTTCATGTCTCTTATTGAGCTGAGGTCCTAAGTTCTTTAGTTCCTTCCATAAAACATTAGGTTCATTTTCACATGATTCTTCAATCAGTGTTAATTTATTTTTCAAATACTGTCTTTTTAAAAACCAGACTCTTTTGTCAAAGTAATATCTAGAGTTCTTATATCATTCATACAGTCGCTCCCTTCGTCGTTTAGTATTTTTTCTTTGAGAAATACTTTTTTCTTTTTGGCCACGTTTTTTCCAAAGTTGCGTTAATTCATCATTCCAAAAGGACCTGTTTGCCTTAAATCTTTTTCTCAGATATTAATCATGTTTATTACAACTTTGAGTACATTATAAATGCAATTCCATTTGTTTTTATAATTTAGCAGAGGGAGTCATAAGCCTCATCAACTTCATATTGTCTTCGACACTCATTTTCTAATATTAAAATCAACTCTACAATGACACTTTTAAACATTTCATTATCCATGAATTCACCAAGTATAAAATTTAATTTAAACCGCTTTCTAAATCGCATATCAAAGGAGTTATCCGTACCGTGATCCTCTACAGTTTCGTCACTGATATTCACTGGAACGTGTAGCATAATTTCTAATAACAATACACAGTGACTCCCTGTAAATGATGTTTGTAAACTACCTCTGTACAAGCATGGACCTCAACTTTAACTGAAGCGACTCATGGGGGAGAATAAAGTAGTCTACAACAGCTCATCCTCTATGACTTATTGAGATGAAGTTATCTTTGCTTATCTCTTTCCTGCTATTCACTATGCAAGTTTTAGAGCCGAATAAAAGGTCAATCAAACTTCTACCACGACTATTTACAGCTAAATCAATTACGACTTGTTTATTTACTTGACAATCAATATCTGGAATGTAATTATTCAAGTTACCCACTCTCGAGTTAAAATCTCCACATATAACAACGTCATCTGCTATTTCTGCATGTAAATATAACTGGCATAATAGATGGCTATAGAAACTATCCGGATCACAACCCCTTGAAGAATTCTCAGGTGGTAAGTAGCAACAAAATACAATTATACAATAGTCTGAGCGTATATGAGTTAGTCTTAAAGCTAATATACCATCACACGACTTGTCAACAATATCGATTTTAAATGTTTTAAACAAGTCATTTTCAACAAAATCCCACCCCACCTGAACATCTTGGGGCCCGCTTGTTTATAAGCTGCCTATTGTGTCCGTACCAACAATAGCCGGGCAAAGTAATAGATTTATTTACATGTAAATGAGTTTCTACAACCCCAATGATGTGGGCTTTTAATGAAGACAACAATTGTTCACGGAGCAATGACTTGTTGCTAGTCCAACCATCGACATTGGCCTCGAAAATCCTCTATTCTGCATCACGAATTGTTTTATTCCCCGAGTCAGCCTCCTCACCTGTGGCCACTCTCACAATTCGACCATTTGAGCGGATATTGAATTCCTTGTTGTTCGGCAAAGTTTCAGTGATTGTTTTGAAATCAATTTCAATTAACCTGTCAGTGTGAGATTTGCTTCCACGAAGAAAAACTCGTTGAAATAATGGCGTGCTCTTTAATTTTTGCTTGTTCCGCAGCACTAGAATTTTTTGAGCCAGTGACTCAACAGCAAAATTTGACCAAGGGTGGTCTAGTATCCCCCTGTCGTGCATTCAGATGGGTGCCGTCCAGTAAGGTCACATCTGAAGACAGGACCATCTTACATAGCAGTTCTTCAACCACTTCGTGTATGAATACAGGACAGTAACGTAAACAAAATCACCGACAGTAGAAAGATGCACTCCAAAAAGGCGCAACCCCAACGGGATTCGCATTTATTGAACAAGAATTAAGCACCGATTTGTCTGTACAACAGACCACATCATTTTACACTTCCTCCATCAGTCATGCCAGTTTGTTTGCGTAAAGCGCTACCCAGTGTTGAGAATTCGACAGGCCAATCAGAAACGCCGGTGTAGAAAAATTTCCTGAGGAAAATTAAATGATTCCTGCGTGTCTTCTCTACCACCTAGCGACACGCAGGGAACCAGAGAGCATAAACATGAGACAAAAACAGTACACACCTGCTGTTAACTGTTAAGTGGCTGTTAATAGCGCTACCTATTGTCAATGTTATTGTGACCGCGAACACTGTTGCAGCTGAGGGGCAAAAAGCGTGTTTCCAAGCGACTTTGGGATTTGAGCCCTTTGGGGTTTTAACGAAAATTTGCCTGCCTGATAAGCCTGATGGCAGTACTTTAGAACAACTGGTTGCATTGCTGAAAAAACATTATGTACCTGGTACGATAATTACGACTGAACGTTTCCGCTTTTACAAGGCAGAACAGAAACGGACGAGACCATTGGAGAATTCATTGTTCGTCTGAAGCAAGTGTCTCGATATTGTGAGTTCGGAGCTTTCCTAGACCAAGCCTTAAGAGACAAATTAGTGTGCGAGTTGAAGTTACGAGCGATTCAAAAGAAACTGTTAGCAGAATTAACTCTCATTTGAGAAAGCGTGCGAACTAGGACAATCTTTGGAATTGGCACAAAGCAGCAGCCAACAATTGCACCCAAGCACTGACTCCGCCACGAAAGTTCAGTTCCTGAATACTAGTAAGGGCAACGGGACTGTGAACAGTACGTCTGCACCTTTTTAGTGGTCTCCTTTCCTCAGACTTTTTGTTTCTGTGAGGCGGACCTTTTTACCCACTTCGCCAAATGAGGGGCTCGTTCGACCCCCCCGAGCCCCCCCCGGGTGCGCGCATGATACTGCTACTAATTTCCTGGTTGACAGGAAGGCTGACATTACCATTGTCCCGGAGCACACAGCTCACGAATTAGGTTTGAAATTGAAGCCGACTAGCCGGCATGTTTTTGGTTACAATCAGGTAGAAATTGAATTGTTGGGTGAATGTATTGTTCAAGCTGTGTGGTGTGATCAATCTTTTCAGTTACCTTTGGTGGTTGCTTGGCCAAAATTGGTTGAGAGCGATGAAAGTGGATCTTGCATCAGTTTTTGAGATTGTCACTAACACAGTGTCGCATGACGAAGCTCCTTTGTCAAAATTATTGGCAGAAAATGATATTTTCATATCAGCTGGAACTATTCAGGGTTATCAGGCTACAGTTCGCATTGATCCACAGGCCCAACCGATTCTTCACAAACCACGTCAGGGTGCCATATGCTCTAGTAGATGCAGTGAATGCAGAAATTTTCGCTTGGTGGATGAAGGCATTCTAAAACCTGCAGATTACTCCAAATGGGGACACCATTAGTGAACATAGTCAAGTCCAATGGACAGATTAAGATGTGTGGGGATTACAAGGTGACTATAAATACTTGCTTAGATGAGCAACAGTACCAGATGCCCACTCCAAAAGACCTGTTTAATGCTCTCACTGGTTTTTAGTAAGATAGATTTAAGTCAGGCCTATTTGCAATTAGAAGTTGATGCCCAATCGCGTAAATTGCTGACGCTTAACACTTTGCGAGGTCTGTATGAACCACAGCGTCTACAGTTGGAATAGCGTCCGCTCCACACATTTCCCCAGGGGTTATAGAGTCCATGCTTCGTGGTATTAAAGGGGTCGTAGTTTATCTTGATAACATTTGTATTGCTTCCAAGTATGTGGAGTCACTACAGAACATTAGGTTTGATCCTTGCTAGACTTAAGCAGCACGGGGTGAAGGCAAACGGGGCCAAGAGTGAGTTCATGAAGCCGAGTGTAGAATATTTGGGCCACATGGTTGATAAAGCGGGCGTTCATCCCATGCTAGAGAAGATTGAAGCAATTGTAAATGCCCCCAAACCCACGGATGTGAAAAACCTTCAGGCTTTCTTAGGTTTAGTGCGGTTTTATGCGAACCTCCAACAGGTAATTTGGCTACCATTTTGCACCCACTGCATTTGCTTTTAAGGAAGGGCATAAAATTTCAGTGGACGAAGGATTGCCAAATGTCGTTTGACAGGTGCAAATCTTTCATTACACCCGATAGTGCATGTCAGAATATAGTCCGACAGTATTTTTAGTTGTATTGTTTTGTTATTCTGTTTGATTGGCATGACCCCAGAGTTAAGTACAGTGATGATGTAATTTGTTTACTACAAAATAGTGTGGAACTTTCTAGAAGACTGAGGTCAGAACAGTGATGATGTAATTTGTTTACTACAGTATAGTCTGGAACTTTCTAGAAGACTCTAGCATGACAGTGATTAATGCAGTCTGGAATATTTTAGAGACTAGTATGTGTTTGTAGAATGGTTGGGTAGATTCAGGAAAGTTCTAGAATGTGCTTGAATTGATGAAAAGTTCCAGAACAATGCATCAGGCTATAAATACATAAGCACGGGTTTGTGTTAGTCACTCAGATCAAGTCAGTTCAAGAGAGGATCAAGTCAGTTCACGAAAGTTAATCAGGAGAATTACAGTTGAGTTGCAGTGAAGAGAATCAGCAGTTACAGCGGCAGTCAATAGAGAGCCAGCTATAGAGACAGCAGGTTATTGAATCGACCAGTGTAACTGTTGCTGAACGTGTCCCAGAAATTCATCACAAGTCAAGGCTTCGCAGCACTGGCTGGAGCATAAATAGACATTACGTCGGACGTTTTGTTTGAGCAAGCTTGTGAACGTACGGTCGGGATTAATAAAGGATTAACTCGAGCCAGTCTTCAGTCAATCGTCGCACCGAAAGCTATTTGCACCGGTCTGTAACAACCTGCGCCCACCCACACACCGACGAGGAAAAACGTGACAGTGCATTACGTCACTCGTAAACCGGTAGTGTTGTGTGATGAGCAGTCAGATAGGTATCGGTAGTGTACTCAGTCATGTTATGTATAATGGCGATCAGCGGCCCATTGCCACAGCTAGTCGAAAGTTAAACGACAGTGAGAAAAACTATTCTCAGATCGAGCGTGAAGCTTTGTCCATGGAATCTTGAAATTCCAGCAGTATTTAATGGGTCGATGTTAGTGGGTCATCTATCTCCCCGAGGTACTGAACAGTTCTCACAGGGGTTTACCTGTCAGAACACACGTCAATGGACTCTTTACCCTTTCTTCACTCTGTCAAAAACTGCATGCAAATAAAGAAAAGTTTTGAGTCATTTCACATCACAAGCCCTACAGATGAGCACAGAAATTTTATTCTCTCTTGTATTTTTGACCCTTTCACTCACAGTGGTAACAAAGTCAGACTAAGTAAAATATGAGCAAAAAATGCAAAATCGGCACTTTTCACCCCAAAACCACCACTTCCCTACCGATGCTCGACTAAAGCCAACATTAGATTCCGAAAGCAAATTTCCTACCGATTCCAAAAATGTTGTCCAAAAGTACTGTCAACCATTTTTTTGCAAATCTGACTTGTTTGAGAGCTACCTGAAATCGCGGCCAATTTCTCAGTTGCTACACAGCAATGCACAAATTGCATTACGGTTGGCCACCACCTTGAAGAAGAGTGCAGCTACAGCTGAGAAAGTGGCCTTTTTCATTCTCTGCATGTTCACAAATACAAACAAGCCACATTCACTGAGCCTCCATGCAATGCCTACCTACAAAATGCCCCCCAAACTTGGCCTACCCCAAAATTGTAATATCTTGGGAGTGCAAACTGGCGCAGCCGCAGCCCGGCTAAAAGTTCAGTGCCACCCTAATTTCATGAGTTACCCAGAATTCCGTGTGTCCTGTTCCTGTCTCGTGTTATGGAGAATAAGCGCGGCTTCACAGGTTCTACATTCAGTTTACTTTAATCCAACGACATCTGACCACAATAACCCCTTTCGTAAAAAATGGGTTAGAGGTTAGAAGCAAAGGGCAGGAGCATAAAGAATTTTCCATCACTTGCCACGTCGGTTTTCATCATGGCTGTTAGTGAAGAGCATCAGTCTCGTGAGACCAACACAGAATCTTAAGAAGGCGATGATTTTCGAAATTTGATTTGCGCACAAATACGCTTTCGTAATTTTCTAAGTACGTGAACCATGAATCCCGACTGTCCGAAGTAACTATATGCAGTGAAGTTTGAATTTTGCAATTACATGACCAGTAGTATTGCCAAAAGTACTCACGATACTAACTGTTCTACTATTAAAAGTCTTTGAACAGCGTTTCAATGCCGAAATTATTTTTTGTCGTACTGGACAGTAAAATAGATGCGAGAATTTCCAGTCAAATTACACTCACCGGAAGCTAAGGTTGCTCTTTTTAGAAGGTGGCGCCACCTCTAGATACTACGCAAGCAAATGTCGGAGTTGCGAATCTGTTGTCTATAATGTAAACGGCCGTTGAGCTAAATCCCACCCAATAACCGACAAAGTATTTAAGGCGCTTAAAAGCGTCGTAGGCAACGGCATTGATTTCAGCCACAGCGGCGAGCATTATCGATTTGTGATAAAAACACACAACACAACGGATTTCGTTGTAGTATAGCACAAGGTTTATGACACCACGAAGTCTCTTCCACCCAACAATAATCCCAGTAATGCGCATTTCGGTCGTAAAACCGACAATGTCTCGTTAATGTAGCTCAACTGATTTGATTATTTAATTTTTACGAAATCGTGGTCTAGATCGAGCCAGGGACATTCTTTGCTTGCACTAGTACGCGTTTCTCTTTTTTCTAATTCGCCTGATATCCGGTTAACCATAGTTCGTGAAATGGAAATGGCCTTATATTGCTTCATCAGGCTCAGCCCGGCCTATACATGGTACTTGGATACCATGATCTGTTAATATTTCGGGTTTATAACCCAGTGGTTCATGAAACCTACATGAAATTGCCGATCAATGAAATCCTTGTTATTGCATGGTATTCATCACTTTCCAAGTCAACTATCAGTGGACACACCACTCGCGGTTATTTTTTCACTTGAGAAATTCACTTGAGCTTGGTTGCAATATATGCTTCACTGTTATGCGACTCGGGAGAAATAATTGCTGAAAATATTCTTAAAAAGCTAACTCCAGACTTAAGGCCAGTGTAAGCATTTAGAAGCCGTTACCAAACGCATGTTAGGTTTGGCTCTGATTCTGTGTCATTTCGACTACGCTTGTACTTCATGGTATTCAGGATTGTCCAAACATAAATTACAGCGCTGTCAAAATAAAATTATCAGCGTTCACTATATAACATAATATAAAATAATTTTAATCCCAGAGATACTCTGGACAAACAACTACCTAATCTGTTAGAAGATGACGTACTCAGTGACACATGGGGAATGATTAGGGCCGCAAACGTCACTTCTGGATTGGCAAGTGTACACTTCATTATAACCTGGAGGAATTTGATTAACTTGAAAATTTATCTGTGATAACCAGAAAACAGTACTTTAATCAAAAGAGATAGTAAAATCGTTCGTCTTTCTCTTTAAATTCGAAAATTAACGTCTTCGCATAGCATGTGGATGGTAAAACGTGGGTTTGAGTTTCGTGTGCCTTCAACACACGCCGTTACGCAGGCGTTAAAGGCGAAGGCAACCTTTTTTCATGTCACTTTTAGCAAAAATAAGGTTTCGCGCCAATTTCTTTTCATTATAGTCTGACTGTGAGAGATGTCGAGTCAGTCATTGTTCTACCTCGGTTGTGATAAGTTTGCTTTTGTTTACAAGTCAGTCAACGTGCCGGGATGTACTCATTATCGTCTCACACGCGCTTCGGGTACCTTGCGTCGCTTTCCGAAGGATGACACACTTCTCCGTACTTTAGTGGCTAGCTTGTTCATGTGAAGAACACAGCGCTACCCGTCCACGCAACGTACAAAGCAGTGGAGGGTTACCGAGTGTGTGGCAAGCATTTTCTGCCGTCAGATTATGACAGAGATATGTGCGCTGAATTGATGAAGGTCTCTGCGAAACAATGCCTGATGAAGGATACCATATCGTCGCTGTTGATTCCCGGCAGTGCCCCGTCGCCAACCCCGAGAAGTGCGTTTTTGAAGCGAGAAGCCTCGCGAGCTGTGGCCACTATATACAGTGACCGGAGGCACATCATCTACTGTCACCCGTGCCTCCGAACGTACCCCATTGAGTGCAATTCCGGGAACTAGCAGTGATTCGCCCTGTGCTGTTGTCTCTAGTCCAGAGCCTGTAAGCAGCCCTGCAGCGATGTTGAGTATTGGGAGTGAATAAAGGCCCACTTCGACACCCAGTGAAGAGGACAGTTCGTCGTCCAATGAACAGATCGGTGAGCCTAAGTTTGATAAGTTTATTGTGGACTTGTATTGGAGCTATTTGGAAGGTGCCAGGTGTGTGGTGAGGGAGTCACACGGCGGGATGTAAGCAGTTTGGGTGCTCAGATCACCCTCCAGTGGGAGTGTGTCGCGGGACACTCGGGCAAGTGGCACAGTTCTTCCTCTGTATGTGAGACGATAATGAGTACACCCCAGAACGCAGCAACAGTGTGGCATGTTGACTGACTCGTAAGCAAAAGCAAACGACAACCGAACTTACCACAACCGAGGTAGAACAATGCTGACTCGACTGCTCTCACAGTCAGACTATATGAAAAGAAATTGGCGTGAAATTATTGCCTCCCAAAACGTCACTTTTGGAGTAGACGACGAGTAATTAATTAAATTACGAAAAGCAGTAAATAAGTGAAAAATATGTCTGGGATAATCAACGAACCTTATTTTTATAAAAAATGACATGAAAAAGGTTGCCTTCGCCTTTAAATAAATTAGAGATTCCCGTTCTTTGTGTACATGCCATGACAGATAGATTTTCAGCAATACAAATTTCGTCACCTTGTTCGCCATCTTTAGTTCCTTCCATTTTATAAACCAAAACGTCATTAAATCTCGCATGCTGATGCGTTATGGTGATTTACAATGAGCCAATGAAAGAGAGAATGCGTTGGATTTGACAATGATAATGCCTTTGGATGTATCTTGTCATGGCGTATATGTAAGAAATCCCTTATAATCTGGATGAAGACTAAGTTTGGGCCAACCGCTTGAAGTGGTCTTAATTTTTCCCAGTTCAGCTGTCTAAAGACGAAAACCGATGTAGGCTTTCT
The DNA here is from genome assembly GCA_002633005.1 of Phoronis australis. Classification (NCBI taxonomy): domain Eukaryota; kingdom Metazoa; phylum Phoronida; family Phoronidae; genus Phoronis; species Phoronis australis. Next base: position 59,743 of record NMRA01000608.1, on the reverse strand, counting down.
ACTCTCATAACATCGGTCTGAAGACATTCCTTACAGTATCCCATTTCCGTTACCAAGGTCAAGGGCAATGTGTCACTTTCGAATACGTAATTTATAGTTGCCTAACCCAGGGTCTCTAAAGTATTTTATCGTGTTGCAAATGGTTTTGATATTCTTGTTAGTAAAGGAAATGGAATCTTCTCACTGAATGGAAATATCACAAGACCTATTTTGTGAAAGTAAAATGCTGATTTTCGTATTTAGCCAGCTAAACATGCAGGGCGAAATTCAGCTATCAGGGCTTTTGACAGGAGACAAGTTTAAAATCATATTTTTAAAACTTGTACCTCGCTTAACTAGTCGCGTACGGTGATAGTAGCCACGACTTACGCGCAAAATGGGCATGCAAATGGGAGTGAAGGAAATGTGACGAGTTATGCGACGACGAGTTATGCGACGACGAGTTATGCTACGAAGAGTTATGCTACGACGAGTTAAGTGACGATGAGATAACGCCCCATGCAGTGATATTTTTCAAAACCAATTTTGAGTCGAGGTTTGTTGTGGAACCTTGTTTAATTTGAATAAAGCGATCAAGATTTCCTACATGGCTAAAGGAGGGACCACACAGTTCATTGCTTCAACGGCCTTCGCTGAGTAATACTTGTTTAGTGAAGCTTGCGATTTCCACTTGGTCTAGCCGACTTTCGAAATAGCCTACCTGCGCCATACTGAAATTCACTATTTTGCCCGACGACGATCGCGTCTTTGGTGCACAGGCGTTCAGTGTTACCCATTAGATCCCAGATAATACGGACAATACGGTTTCAACTTAGTGGTATAAACAGCGTTTTTTTTTTCTTTTCTGCTATCATAATGCCGCAAATTTTCACTGGTGTGAGGTGGCATTTAGTAATGGCTTACAGAAAAAAGCAAACAAATGTCCGTAGATGAATGACATCATGTCACGGGCGGCGCAGCACTGAAAAAAGTGGGATTGTAGCCCCCCTGCGGTGCACCGCCAATAGACCATGGGCAGCGCAGCACTGAAAAAAGTGGGGGCTATAGAGTCTTGCCCAGCTTTGTATAGGCTAAGGAGCAACCTAAGGGATGGCACTGATACATGCCTACAAGATATATTGCATGGCAACAAATGAAAACGTCTGTCCGTTTTCTTAAAGGAGACTGGTAGACTTCATGTGCGCATCCAGGATTTTTAGTTAAGGGGGGGGGAGGAGGCAAGGGCAGAATATTAACCAGGATTTTGCCCATGAGAGAATCGCACCCCCGAACTGCCAAATGGAATCTGGGAGAGTTTTAGGGGGGCCATGGCCCCCTTGGCCCCCCTCTAAATCCGCCACTGGACTTGAAATCTTCTTTGAGAGTGACGAAGAACCATAACGGGGCTCTCGTGATTCAGCTCACTGACAGGTGTTTTGTGCAATGGGCCCAACCATGAGGCCTGCACACGCCTGATGCACCGCAAATGACATCAGGCCACATGCAGTGTTTTTTATATAGCCAGCATAGATCCTTATGGTGCGCCGCCCATGCATGTCCGATACATTTCCCATTGCTCTGAAGAATCCGCGGCTGCATAGTCGGTGGCTGCGACTGACTAAGAGGTAGAACTTCCGATTCCAGCCGAAGTCAAAAAGCTAAATAAGTGAGCTTAATCTCATTGTCAACCCCTCCCGTTGTTTGAATAGGCCGAGTCCCCTGTTTTAAGCTAACGAACCACTCGCTTTATGTGTCAGTAAATATCCGACCATCAAATCAGAGTCGGGATCAAGGGGATTCGCTCTCTCGTCCTTATTACTTTGAAGATGGCCAATATGAAAAGTCTCCTCTAAGCGCAAGGCGTGTAGTGTCATCCCTTCAAGTCGTTATTATTCAAGTAGTTTTCTCACAGACAGTTGATTTGAATCCTTAGTTGAAATGGCCCAATGAGAAGTGTGACAAANCCGACGACGATCGCGTCTTTGGTGCACAGGCGTTCAGTGTTACCCATTAGATCCCAGATAATACGGACAATACGGTTTCAACTTAGTGGTATAAACAGCGTTTTTTTTCTTTTCTGCTATCATAATGCCGCAAATTTTCACTGGTGTGAGGTGGCATTTAGTAATGGCTTACAGAAAAAAGCAAACCTCTAACAAATGTCCGTAGATGAATGACATCATGTCACGGGCGGCGCAGCACTGAAAAAAGTGGGATTGTAGCCCCCCTGCGGTGCACCGCCAATAGACCATGGGCAGAGCAGCACTGAAAAAGTGGGGGCTATAGAGTCTTGCCCAGCTTTGTATAGGCTAAGGAGCAACCTAAGGGATGGCACTGATACATGCCTACAAGATATATTGCATGGCAACAAATGAAAACGTCTGTCCGTTTTTTTAAAGGAGACTGGTAGACTTCATGGGCGCATCCAGGATTTTTAGTTAAGGGGGGGAGGCAAGGGCAGAATATTAACCAGGATTTTGCCCATGAGACATTCGCACCCCCGAACTGCCAAATGGAATCTGGGAGTTTTAGGGGGGCCATGGCCCCCCTCTAAATCCGCCACTGGACTTGAAAACTTCTTTCACGAAGAACCATAACGGGGCTCTCGTGATTCAGCTCACTGACAGGTGTTTTGTGCAATGGGCCCAACCATGAGGCCTGTACACGCCTGATGCACCGCAAATGACATCAGGCCACATGCAGTGTTTTTTATATAGCCAGCATAGATCCTTATGGTGCGCCGCCCATGCATGTCCGATACATTTCCCATTACTCTGAAGAATCCGCGGCTGCATAGTCGGTGGCTGCGACTGACTAAGAGGTAGAACTTCGATTCCAGCCGATGTCAAAAACCTAAATAAGTGAGCTTAATCTCATTGTCAACCCCTCCCGTTGTTTGAATAGGCCGAGTCCCCTGTTTTTAAGTTAATGAACCACTCGTTTTATGTGTCAGTAAATATCCGACCATCAAATCAGAGTCGGGATCTAGGGGATTCGCTCTCTCGCTCTTATTACTTTGAAGAGGGCCAATATGAAAAGTCTCCTCTAAGCGCAAGGCGTGTAGTGTCATCCCTTCAAGTCGTTATTATTCAAGTAGTTCTCTCACAGACAGTTGATTTGAATGCTTAGTTGAAATGGCCCAATGAGAAGTGTGACAAATTAATACATGGAAGACTCATGAGTAAATGAGGATCGTACATTTTAGCACTTTATTTCTAGACTTACAGCCTCTTACGTTACAAAGTGAAAATAAGCAAACTTGACAAGACTACTAGATAGCAATACAATTAGCACTTAGAGAGATATCACTTCACACGATTATCTACTTTAAGGAACTTATATCAGAGAAACGTATATTTCATCGCTTCAATCTCAACTTAGGCCTGGAACATGTCTGACAATAATGCTTACAACCAGCATATCGAATTTAACACCAGCGCGACGCATTTCACTTAGTTTTACAACCATCAGGGTTATGTCTTGAATCTTTGATACGTGAAATAATCGGGAGGATACATAGGAACACACAGCGTCATTCACAAAGTACAAGAAATCGTACGACTAATCAGTCACGTGATTGAGCGTGTGCAGCAGTTTAGAAAGCGTTAGCGGTGCCAATCCGAATAATATAAGAACATCTCAACAAGACAACACTTCAAATACACGATTACAGGTGTCTAACTACAAAAGAAATACAAAAACAAGGGAAATTTATTCACTTAAGTCCAACCAGTCACAAATCCTTGTATCCTTTTATTTATTCTTCAGTACGTTTGAATCGAATTGTCACCGACTCGTGATTTTAGGTGTCCTACTTAATTTTTAAGAAACTGCCTATCCACCGTTACGTTAGACAAAATGTGCAAAGCATCAACGCTCAATGCTGGGTCTCTTACAAACTGTTTTTCAACAGCATCACAAATGATATCAGCAGTGACGTCAGACTGACTGTCACTCCCACAGCTCCGTTGATTGGACAGTTAAAGTTCACCTGGCGGAAGGTAAAATCGAAGATTTTCCTGGACAGTTTGAGCATAAGATCCCCAGCGTCTGCACCGCACGAACTTTTGATCAAGTCCACAGAACACTTGACATAGGTATTGGTGTTCCTAAGAGAACATAATTATTTGAAATGATTGATGAAAGATTGTTTGCATCATAATACAATCATCCCTATTGGACTAGGACGATTAAGAAGAGTGAAATAGCATAAAGTAAAACGATGAGAGTCGGTACCAAAACATATTAAAATATAACCCACGTTTCGAGCGGTACGTTCTTTTTCAAGGGCATGACACAGACTAAGGAATAAATGGATATATAAAGTAACACTGATGACCGCATCGTGATACACAATGTGCAATAGGAACAACATGCGTCGCGACAACAGTGTGGGGACGCATGATGGAAGGGTCTAAACAAAAACTGGTATATAACTTCTGCAATATGTAGTAACTTAGGTGTTTCTGTTTAGACCCAAGAACAACATTATTCGTAGCATTTTATGACACATTATAGTTATCCGTATCATCCGAGTGATTTCGCCACCGGGGTATAGATCCAGACGCGATGGACGGGTGCCTATTATATTATGTGGCCCTCAAAGAGAAAGGTTACTAACCCACTGAAGGCTACAAGATTTCGAACATCGCATTTAGCTACCCAATCAGAGTACTTACGATTCCGGCCCTCGTTTTATTTCCGACCCAATATTATTAGCAGTCGTCCGACAGCAAAACTTGCGACTCGCTTCTGGCGGCCCACTGTCACCCTTTCGTGTTGTTTGCTATCATCACTGATCAATGAATACTGAGATTTAAATTGCTTTGAGGATTCGAGATAAACTCGTAACAAGAGCTACGGGGAGCTTTGAAATGCGCCCACAAATGCACCGCAAACGGCGTGCTTATAGAGTTGTTTATTTCTATCATACAAATGACCATAAGATAACACAAAATACATCGAATCCATCCAAAAACGGGAACATGCCACCATTTCTTTAATAGAAAGTTATTAACTAAATTTCATAAAAATGTGTCCAGGAACTTCAGAGAAACAAACGAAAATGGAAAAAAAATGAAATTGCCACTAAGGGGCACAAAGTTCGTCGGATCGGTGTGAATGTCGTCGTCGTCTGTTGTTAACTTCATATAAATGCACTTACTACATATAATAAAGACCCTGCAGTGGGTTTCAGAGATAACGCTATGGACGCAAAACAAACAAAACTGCCAATAGGAGGCGACACAGCAGTCGAAGTCGTCATCGTCTACTCTTCACACTGCGAACATAATACGCCATTTTCAAAATCATTCCGAATGGTTTGGTTGATAGAAGGGCGGATGCCAAAAAAAAACAGACTCAAAAACAGCAAAAATGTCCACTTGGTGACGCAAAATACCTCGAATCCATTGGAAAACTGGAGGATAGCGTCATCTCACCAATAGATGCCTATATTCCAACCCTTTGACATTTGAAGATACAGCGGTAAAAATAAAATAAAAACTAAAATTGCCACTAAGGGGCACATCAGTAGTCGGATCCGTCCGAAAATTAGTGCATGGCGTCTCATCTATGAAAGGAATACATGTGCAAAATTTCATAACATACGTCAAAGGATTTTGGAAATAGAGCGGCCTAGCGGACGCCGGACGGACGGGGAAGACGGCATAATGCATCCCCACATAAATATGTGGGCGCATAAAAACGAAGCGGAGGAAGGAGGGCGAACGCTCCTCTCTCATGAAGTTGGGCAACAGTGACCCCGACACACAAAAACACATAGAAAAACAGGCGACCGGAAGGGTAGGTGTCCCTCAATCATTTGGGAACATGAGGTGAAACTGAAACTGTTGTGGCGACCGGCACAGGTGTACGGCAGGGGTTGGAACAATCACGAAGAGACTCCGAAACATTTAGATAACTTCTGTCGACTTCCAGAGCTGGATTTACCATTTGGGGGCCCTGGCCAGAACATTTTCTTTAGGGGGCGGCAAATCCCAGTTTTCAAGTGTTTTGGCTTTGGATCGATCAGTTCACCAGAAAATATGCTCTTAGTCATTCATACTTCACAAAAATCTGTGAAAACTTCATATCATTTAAGCACATATTGTTATTCAGAGCAAATTAATTCCGATTTTTAAGTATAAGAAGACAATTTTCATGGAATACACAGCTGCATTTCTCTAAGGACAACGCTGAGGCAAAGGATAATGGAGTCATCTATCGATATCTTGCGTTTTTACTAGGCGAATTTTTTGGTTTGACGTCAATATTTTTCCCCAAGAAATTCCCAAACAACCTGTAGGACGGGAATAGCTCGAAGTCTATTGTTTTTCGTCATGATCGGATTCTAGATGGCGGACGTGGCAGCCATTTTACCGAATTCAGATTCAAATGCTCAGAGGCCGCAATTTTTTATGTTCAGAACTGAAAATCTGTACGATTGATATAGCAGGCGTGTGCTACACAGGTGCTGTAGAATCATGAAATATCGGCCATTGCGTTTGTGCACCTCGATTTCAGGACGAAAACGTTTTACCCTGAAGAGGGTGCCTTGTAAAACCAATTGCTTTGAAATTATTCGTGTGTTAGTTTCCTGTGACCAGGTATTATCAAGTGCTGCTTAACCGGAAGTTGTTTTCAAAATGACAGAACTGATGCATTTTCATCACTTTTCAATCTTGCTGGGGTTTCGTGTAGAACAGGAAGAGCAAATGACGTGAATTTTTGCACGTAGATTCATTAGGGTATACTCTTTCAAATGAACACCAACAATTTTTTCTCAGACTCACCGTTTATTAGTAATTTGTCTTTCAAATTAAAAAATGCAAAATAGAAAATTTTCGAAAATTTTGTGGAATTTTGTGAAACTGCTTTGTTACATAGATTTTAAACGGGCTTTCAGAAGATGTTTTGAATTTTCCGCTAGGACGTCTTTTTTTAAGGAAATCTTTGAAAAAATGAAAAACAATGATGGATTTACCATTGAGTTTTTTTTAAATTCTTTTGGGGTGACATAGGTATTTTTGTACTCCGATCTACAAATACCAGCTTCGCTGTGGGTCAACTACCATCCACTCAGAAAGAGGGTATTATTTACCTGTATTCCCAAAAGTGCAGACATAAGTAAACTTTTTCTAAAAAACTGACGTCCTATTTCTTTTCTCAATGTATCCTACAAAATCGCGTCTGTAGCAATTGCGGAAAGCATTAAGTCTGTGCTAGGGAAAATTATTCATGAGGATCAGAGTGGCTACTTCCCTGGAAGGAACATGGCTGATAACATTGGTGTGATATACCATCTGTTCTATTATTCCCAGATTCAAACACCTGGACTACTACTTCTTATAGATTTTGAAAAAGCCTTTGACTCATTGTCTTGGAGTTTTATTGAAAAAGCTTTCTTTTTTTCAATTTTGGGTGGCCAATTAAGAGATGGCTCAAAGTTTTCTACAAAAATCTCAAATCATGTGTTATTGCTAATGGCCAACCTTCTCGTTGGTTTAATATACGGAGAGGAGTCAGACCAGGTAACCCATTATCTCCCTCATCTATTCATTATTTGAGCGGAAATTTTGGCTCTCATGATCAGACACAACAAAAATACAAATGGAATCAAAATTATGGATCGTGAGCACTTACTAACTCAATATGCTGACATTTCTATTATTTTAGATGGATCGGAGATGTCTTTACGGTCTACTTTAAATGTTCTAAATCTGTTTGCTCATTTCTCCGGCCTCAGGGTCAATGTTGAAAAAACAAAAGCTATTTGGTTTGGCAGCATGGCTAACAGTGCTGAAAAAAATTCTGTCAGGGAACAGTTATCATGGACCAAAACAAATTTCATGTTCTAGGGGATTAATTTCCAAGTCAGCTTACATGATACGGCAGACCAAAATTACTTGGCGAAATTGAAAGATATTGAATTCATTTTGAAGGAGAATTACAGTAATCAAGGCGCTCGCGATTTCAAAAATTATGCATCTTCTGACATCCTTGCCACAGCCTTCGAAACATATTCAAGAAAAACTGAACACAATGTTTTTTAAATTCCTCTGGCAAGGTCGCAGTGACAAAATTAAGCGCTCCCGAACTGTTTGTAATTATAATGAAGAAGGTATTAGAATGATTAACAAATTTTCATTCTGTAAGGCTTTAAAGATTACCGGTAACATGCTCACAAAATTTGTAAACGGTCGGTCCAAGACTGCCCGTTTGTTTTATTTGAAATTAGAAATTTCGCCAAGTGTGGAGTTGACTTTCTTAAGATAAATTTGACTAATACTGACAATCACTTCTGGAAAGATTTTTTTGAATGTGTAATCGCAATCGGAAATTGTTTGAAGATTAAAAGTCAGATAGATTTCCTTAACCAACCTTTATGGTTGAGCAGTGACCTGCAGGCCGGGGCAAAAAGTATTTTCTACAGGAACTGGTGCCACGGAGGCACAGTCTTTACAAAGGACTTGTTTCCCCCAGACGGTAATATGTTGAACTATAGATTTATTGTGGATGTTTTAGGTATCAAAACGAACTTTATGGAGTATAATAGTCTAATTTCAGTGATATTTAAGTACCAACAGAAATGTGCTATTGATAGAGTTGTTAGTTTTGATGCGTATTGTCCTGTTATGCCAACGATTTTAATGAAACTGAAAAGTGATGGAAGAGGGTGTCAACATATTTGTACACAATTAAATTATAGTTCAGAAGTCTCAAAAACGGAGTCAAAATGGGCCAAAGAACTGAACATAAATACGAATAATTTTTCATGGGGAGATGTTTATTCCCTTCTATATAACACAACGGGAGACCCAAGAATTAGGTGGCTTCAGTTCAGACTCTTGACGAGAATTTCGACTACTAACTCATTTTTAAAAATAATTCAAGTTACGGATGACGACTCTTGTTCATTTTGTGGACAATCGAAAGAAATTTTGAAACACTTATTTTGGGAATGTGAAACAGTAAATTCATTTAGGACAAAAGCTAATAACGAAATTTTAAACAAAGCAAATCCCCAGTATGTCAGCACTCTCTCCTTCAACAATGTTATTATTTTTGGCTTCTTTGATAAAAAGGAAAATTTTAAAAACATTGTTTTATTATTGGGAAAACAGTTTATTTATACCCAAAAGTTTGGATCAAAAAGATTACTTGTAAGTAGATTTTTAACTTCATCAAAAATACTATATGAGTGAAAAGCATAGTGCTCGTAAGGATTTGAATTCAGAATTTGTACAAAAAAGATGGGGTAACTTTGAAACTTTTTTCTTAGTAAAGAGGATTAGGTGTGGAGTATGCGTGTGTGTGTGCGTACGCGTGTGTGTGCGCGTGTCTGTGGTGTTCTTGTCTTTTTCTATTAGTGTAAATGTTCTCATTGCCAATAAATGTATAAAAAAGAACGTCTCTTTGTTAATTTTTTGGAATTTTCTGATGACCCTGTACATGTAACTTTGATGGCTGACATTTACTGTACTTTTGCTGGTTTGCCTTCTATTGAACAAGACTATAATTCTTACTTATTTCTGACGTCGTCATTCTTCATATGATTGTGCACATCATGTTCATCATCACCACCATCACCATCACCACCATCATTATCATCACCACTGTCATCATCATCATCATTGCCATGTAACATTCAATATTCTTTTCAGTCAATTTGCCAAGTGTCGCTCCTCCAAGCGCTTTTATTCAAATTGTTTATCATGTCATATAAACTTGGAGTTCCCCCGGTGACAATAATCTGTGGCTAACCCTTTTACCGTTTTTACTTTCTGAAAGTACCGCAGATTATTCCAAACTTGACTAAATTTCGAACAAGAGCAACATCGAGCGTTGCTATGCGCCCATCTTGCGATCCATGATGACAGGAAGTATATGCAAAATTTGTTGCACGTCCATCTAGGGGATTGCTGATACAGTGGCAGCGGACACTGTACGGACGGACAGAGATAACGGCATAATGCGCGCTCATGGTAGATAGTCCATTGTCCACGGGAATAAAAATGCCACAGCGTGATCGCATGCGAACTTCTACTGAAGGCCACGCTGCACTGATCTTTATTCCATTTAGGGATGGTACCTCAAAGTAAGACAATTGTCTTCGTCGAGAAACTTACTTGCACAGTTGCTCTAGTCGATATTCCTTTGAGCCGGATGACCTTTGGAGTTGTTGGGTTTGAGCTTGGAAAGTGTCCACACATTTCCTGATTCCGGGCATCAACTTCTTGTCCAGGAAACACGCGCTATTGTTGATGTAAACTGCAAGCATGAAGTCAACCACACACAATTAACCTTTCTTACGCATGTTTTGAAACTTATTTCAAACAAATAATCCTCGATTCTATACGAGAATTTCCCGATAATAAAGCCAATTAAGGGCTTGCACTCGGAAGATGACATGTTCTCCCTCCCTCCCCCTCCCCCCTCCCTCCATCTGATTCTATACCGGAACTTAAATATTCCAACCTCACGCCTACCAATCGCTGCAGCGAACGCCACTTTGCTGGATTTCGCTACTGGCCGGAGTATAGTCGCATTGGCCTATACGGAACGATACTCAGTTCTGCAAACGCGGGATCCACAGCGGAGATCGTGTTTTGCAGTAATGTAATTTCATTCTACGCCTGCAAATTATCAGACCCCCTCTACGACCCTGTAAACGTTTAGTCGCTGGGCGTGTCCAGAGACAGAATGGGGTCCCCGAGGCCCGAACATACCTAATTCTGCCGGCTGTCGGATCGCCTCCAGCTACTATCCTCAACTCGCGCCTGAATCGACAGCATCGACTTAGAATGTTCTACTTACAGAACGGAAACTACACTACTTTAACATACCTTGACAGGTTAGGTACACACCATTAAAATGGATGAACGTTTAGTTTTATGAGCATGTAACAGTAAACAGCGGATTTTATTTGGGTAAAATTTCCATATAACTACCATTAAATCCTTCACCGCACAGATAGTCGAACATCTCCTTAACTAGGTCGAGAGCCAGCTGGTCTTGCCTGCCGCAAGAACTGCGAATACCGGGCAGACATGTTTGAGAAGCTTCCTTGAATTCCCTACAAGTCAGTAAAGAACAATGACAACACTTCAGTATGGAACATCATTTTTCAAAAATCCGGGACATGATCAATTATGTGTAATTTTGCATTGATAAACCTCAAACCTGCTTAACTGTGATAAGGCACAGACACAGAGCAAGATGATCGGAGTCGACCGTTTACACACTTATCTCGGAAACTGTGTCAAGGCAGAAGTTGTAGACCATAATGGAATGTGGATTGGGCAGGCTCGAAGTTATAAATGGCCTATTCCGAGGTTGAACCACTTAGCTCACCAAAAATTGTGGAATATATTTTAGCCACCCTGGATTTCCAAAGCAAAAGGTCGAGTAATACATATTAGGTATGTGTTCTGACGAACATGAGTTAGATTTTCTGAGCGCCTAAGCCCAATTTGGCTTAGAACCCCTTCTCTTCAGACAGGATCCAACACGCCAGGTGACTATTGATAATTGTTGAGCATGTTTTAGTCTAACAACCTCCGATTAACCTAAAACTGAAATGAACCATAGTTTATAAGGGTATCTGTAGGTAGGAATCTTGGGGGTAACTACGCCTGCATGGTGCTGAGACAATCTAGTAACCTTATGAACACCAACGCGCTCTGTCAAAAAATCTTGAAATTGATCCAAACGTTAAAATCGTTATTTCTAATTCACCACAGTTTATTTTCAAGCCAGTATACTAAATCGAAGATACGACCGTCTTAGACGTCTCAGCTATGACAGGCAATACGCCCATCGATCCAACAGGGTTTAAAACCCTGGAAACATGAATCACGACCCAATCGAAATGGGCAGCTGTCGTAGGGGCCTTACCTGCACACCTTCTTGAACTCATTAGCCGTGTAACTCGGAAGTGCGCCCCCTTGCGCCTTTTGCGCCACGGATAACATGTCTCCAAGACAGCTCTTTAACGAAGACTCTGTGCAAGAATAAGCTGCCACTGACGACACTGAAAATAAACGCTGAATAGAGATATCGTGATGAATCGAAATTTTAGAAGACCAGAGACAGGACCGCCAACCTTCAAATTCAAAAGTTTCCAAAACAAGTTCACGTGCTTTCTTATCTCCGGGACAAATGTGTAATCCGGGACGGCACTATTGTTTTACAATCATACAAAAGTACGCTGGGCAACACAGTGAAATTAAATGAAAATTGGCAAGCGCAAGCTATTTTATTGCTGCCATACTGTTAAATCAATGGTTAAATTTTTAATAGCTCCTTCATTGACTATCGACTAGATAATTCGCAGGGCATTGACTTGTGCTGTAATCAACAAGAAGGATGGTGACCTATTTGTGATCAGTGTTCTCATCACTCACCAGCATCAAAGGTGGGCCTGTTGGGGAACGGCGGAACACATTCAATCGAAACAGTCAAGGGTCAAGACGAGACGTTCGATGTTCTATGAGAATTTTGATTCTAATTGTTTGATATATATTGACAATTACTTAAATAAAAACAGGCGCAACATAAAGCACTGGAATAAGTTCACGACTACACAGCAAACAGTATGCTTCTATGTAATTTCCGGAGGACATTACACGCGGCCGGGCTCTTATCTTTTTACTCGAAATTATTTTTATCAATTTCTATTCTACTTTTGGGCCTAACAGGCTTTTAGTCCTGTGCTCGAGTAAATTATGGTTTCATTTTGTATATAAGTTTCTACTAGTCTACGTTTGTACTTGGTGACACGTGACCCCTACATTTTGCTATAAACTCGGATAAAATTCGAATTTCTAGCCTTAAAACTGGAGTCATCAAGTGAAAACTAGGATACACAAATTATCCACGTAAGTTATGATATAAAAGAGTGCTGGTGTCATTTGCGGTGCATCAGACGTGCGCAGGCATCATAGTTAGGCCCACTGCACAAAATACCCGAGCTAAAAACAGGAGATCCCAGTTACCGATCGGCAGGTTCTTCGTGAAGGACGTTTTCAAGTGTGCCTGTGTCCTTTTAAGAAAGCGGACAGACTAAACCATTATATAATCGAGCACAGAAGAAAATAGACACTTATCTTGAGTACGCACAAATAGACCGGGATCCCCAGAGCTATTTTGGGCATGAAAAGGTAACCAATTTTCTTTTGTGCCACAGTGCTCTATGGTATCCTGATGCTTGGAAATGGCCGTCTGGCAGGTTCGCTCTAGTGGGTGTGGTTAGGGGAGCCAAGAGAATGACACTCAAAAATTGAGACAGATTAATTTTTCTGGTAACCACTTCAAACTGCCCTGGATACCTATTACCAAAGACATCAGTGACTTCAGATCCGTGAGAGAGGAATACCGTGCGTGTGAGAAGAATATTTGTCCGTTGGCAATCCCGAGCGATGCAAAGGAGAGGAATTGAGTCTGTGTTCTTTGCCTTTTACATTACGGAGTTCTCCCGTTTAGTCTAACTTGTTAGGTTGTATCAGAAAGAGATAACCAGGAAGGGTCGGGACAACTGTTTTAGCGCTATCTCTTCCTGGTTGTATAGCACAAGTTGGGAGGATGACCGATGCAGCCAATATCTTACACCGACGACTGATTAAGTCCCTTCTGTCAATTAGGGTTGGAGGGTCAGTTCTCTTTTGTTCGATAGTTCTAATCTCCAGTAAGATCATATTTGATTGACTCACTGAGTTGTGGTGTTAAAAATAAGTTAAGTTATAACATGTTTGAACATATAACCAATGACATTTATGAATTCCCTATCAAATACTGGTCAGGCTGAAAGTTTCTGAATCATCAAAATCACCCAACTATACAATCGAAGTTTAGACTATCACACGTTCACAACCGTTGTACGTCTGGTAAAGTCAAGGAACGGGAGAACGCGCTAATGAACTTTAAAAAACCTGTCATTTATCTATATGACTCCAATGAGGTCATTTTTCACAGTAGTTCACACTAAATTTATACCCCCTATTAAATGCGACCTGGATCGTATTTTAATTTTACGAAGTTACCCGGGGTCATTTCAATACTGAAAACTGATGCATAATGGGCACTACAAAAGTACGTCCCAAGTGAGCAGCAAGTCTCCTGGATATAATGTATTTGCATCGAGCGACACGAATTAAATGATAAATTTGCGCGATCACACCAGTTTCTCTTGAAAAAACGAAAAAATAAAACGCTCACAGTGGATAACAAGTGTGCAGTCGCTCAGACTATTCGAGAATCTACCACTGGTTGCGATCTTCTATTAGTTTGAGTTTGAAATTTGAGACTGGATCGCATATGCGCAGGTTTAAAAATGACGAGAGTTGCAGAGACAAAGAATTCGTACGTAGGTCATTGCACAAGCGCAGTAGAGATGATCCGTTACTCCAGTTTCGCGTTTAGACTTATAGTTGACACGGCGCAAGATGTTCGGGCGCAAATTACTCTACCTCACAAACGGGTGGCAAAAATTTGGCACCGCGGTGTCAATTTGCGCCGTGTCAGTACGTATACACACTGGAACAACTTGTTCCGTGTCAGCTGATCCGTGTCAACTTTGTAAGTGTAAACGGCACTTAGGCCTACTTTCCATAATAATGTGACAACGCTCAATGGCGTATTCTCAGAGCAAGGAAAGTTTGAACACGGCAGTTGAATGTCTGTTTTTTTAGCACGACGGAGGAGTGCCGAATTCCAAGGTCTTGGTATCTTTAATGGAGGTAATCTTGATAAACAACCTGTCAGATTCTATTACATGGATATTATACACGTAAGTACATATTTGAGTTTTTTTTGGGTGTTGTTGTGTAAATTTGCCTAAGTTTGATGACAAGTATCTGCACACAACCTGATTGCACCTAAGATAAACAGGCAGTTAAAACATGTCACTTCGATGCAATGATCAGTACAACTTCAAAAACGGAAGCTATTGTCAATAGGTCTAACCTTCTGAAGTAGCGAATCGTTGACTCTTAAAGTCCTTCTCTCACGCGTTGTTAACCCTTATTACATGGTTAGAGAATGTTATAAGGATCCAAGAAGTACCTACCCCATAACTAATACGCGATCCGTACTCGAAAAAAGTTTAAATGAACGCGCCACTCACGATTCGCAACCGAAGAACCACCGCCATTTTGAACTTGCCACGAACCCGGAAGTACAATTCATTCAGGAACCCAGGCTAAGAAAACGCCGTCAGTGTGAGCATAGACTATATGGTGTGAGTGCCTGTCACCAGCCTGCAAACGGGTAGAAAATAATCGACAGCGCGCCTTAATTTTAATAAAATCAAAATACGGACAATTTTATCGAATTTGCTTTAGAAATGTGGCGAATAAATTTTGACAGAAATTATTTTGCCAGACTCGGGACCGCAGCCTATCGGACCCGGTGCTGATCGAGACCAGACACTGGCGAAAGGTAAACGCATGCGGTTGCAAGCTGTTTTGTCGAAGTAAAATGGTCAAATCATATTCAAGGGTAGTTTCAGACACTTGCATGAAATTAGGGGCTGGTAAGTCCTGTGTCACACTGCCGCGGCAGACCTTAGTTAGCCTCAGTGCCAGCTAGCAGTGAAGACTATCGTCAAAATACAGCTTGTTAGTAGGCCTATGCAGCTTTGCGCCAAGGCTACCCTTAGGCCTAACTGGTCGCTGGCCGCAGCGCTCGCTCAAACGAGGTTTATTTAGAACTTGGGTACTTCTGGCGAACTGTGCAAAGTTATTGGATTTCAATAGAGATTTTCCCAGACTTTGTATGAGCGCACCAAGCCTAAAAGAATGGGGGGCTGGAATTTTTGGGAATGTCTATTTTTTACGATAAGGTTCAGTGGGTATGTTCAGAGCTATGAATTGCAGACGTTAAATTTTGGTACTTCTTGCCTTCTAGTGGAATTTTGTCTCATTTCTACTTTTTTCGGAATTCGGGGTTCTCTGACTGAGGCAGACCTTTTTCCAGTTCTCCAAAAAGAGAGCTCGTTAGAGCACATAAGTATGAGAAGTCCAATACAAAATGTTATCATTTTTATTCATTAACCCAAAACGATTCAAACTTTTAACATAATACGTAACTTAAAATGCACAATACTTTACAACATTTAGCATTACAAACACTCTTCAACAGCAAGTTTCCATGATATGAAAGTGGACATACATGTAACTAGTATTACCATGGTGACGGAATAGTGTTTCCTTACACCAGAATTTGACAAGCATCATTAAAAAATATATGAAGTTGCAAGGAACAAGAATTAGAGGCTTGAAGCTTCACAATCCAACATAGCTTATTTCCCAAATTAAGATTATTCATATTGTTGGCTTGATAACCTGAATTAAGAAGCAATAAGTTACAAAACATGACTTGAAAGCAATTGAGACTTAAAATTTAGAAAAATCTTAATCATTTTGTGACACCGAATCAAGTCCTGAACAGCAGTTGACAGTCAAACAAAAAACCATTTCAAAATTATTTCAACTATTTTTTTAGCATAGACTATATGGTGTGAGTGCCTGTCACCAGCCTGCAAACGGGTAGAAAATAATCGACAGCGCGCCTTAATTTTAATAAAATCAAAATACACCTGAATGGGAAACTTACAGTAAAATAATTCGAATACATCTTATATTTTTGCACAAAAAACACGAAACTTGAACAAAGTTTCTTTTTTGTAGCAACGTTTGTCAAAACGTATCAACGTTAAATTTTCACAAATTACAAAGTAGCCGATTGAACATGCCTTTCAGTTCAGCAAAAGTCGCCATGTTGTCGGCGCCGCCAGAAATGAGACGAAGTCCAACGGGAATTGTGAGCACATTTATCACTTAATAAATAACAACTGCGAGGCTGTTAAATCGTGCAGAATAGTAAGTAAAGATATGTCTAACTAAATTTCACCGTAATTTGTTGGCGAAAACAATTTACAAAAATTTTTGAACTCGTAACTTATCCCGCTGTCCTCCAATATGGCCGACGCGATCCAAACAAAGCGACCCAAATTTCGCCACAAAACTTGCAATAACTTTACACTGCTTGCCCCGATTTTGATACTTTTTCGATTTTTACTGAGTAGAATGCACTACCTTTCCGAAGATAGCAAAGTACTTTTTCAAAACGAGAAAAAAAATAAAAACCACAAAAAATTGGTTCGACTCATATTGGTTCCTAGGTTTGACCGGCCTACGTAAGGAACTAAACACCAATGCTATTTTAACATACTAAGTACGCGTAACATTCCAAAAAAATCAACGACCACTAACTACAAACTATAAATACAGTACATATGCAAACGAATCACGAGATATTACTAATAAAACAAATAATGAAGACTTTTCGAGCAACCGATAGCACATTCAGATACAAGGAAAAAATGGCGGCGTTCAGGACAAGTTCCTGAACTGATGAGCCGGAAATGTGGGTACGGAAATAACCGATGACAACCGGTAATCATACGCTCAGAGAGGAGGGTCAAATACTGTTCAAAAATCGCTTTTGGTAAGAAAGAATATAAAGAAAGGGTGTCGAAAATAAAATTTTATGTAGTAAGTATTTTCGGATACTGGAACTACATGGGCAGTTTGAGAGCAGGACTTTAAACATCTCTGACTGTACATAATGGCGAACTTTCAAAATGCATTAACCTCTAACTTTCGGTATAAACGAACACCACGGCGGTATTCAGCTGGAAAAAAACCAAGCACGGTTTCCGATTTTTAAAAATCGATGAACTAATAATCTAAAAACTACCACCAGTGGGTAATAATTAAGTTTAGCTGGCGATCAAAATCTACCACAGTTTTGGTACTTCAAGTTTATACCTTAGATAAAAAATTATCAGCCCGTTCCGGTAAGAAAAAAAAAACAAGTGGGCATAAGCATTAAAAATTAAATAAAGAAAACCAATATGAAACTTATCTTTCTTTGGGAAGTGGCCCTTTGTGAAGATAAACACATTAAAGTTAACCTTTTTAGTCATTTTGTAATATTCATAATGTACCAAGTTAAAACCACTCTTCACAGTCGCAGGCTATAACTCTGCAAATGTCAGAGAAAACCCAATTGGGGGTACTAACAACAACCATTGTTGAGACAGTAATGCTAGCAATTACCTTTCCCCTTCATTAGCTCACATCTACATCAATACAAAGGGCGTGCTGAATAGGCATCATAAAAGTTGTCTGGGGTTTAGGGAATCAGAGGGGTCACCAGTGTAAAAGAGAAATTCTCCACATGGAAAACCAGCTCAGGCGTATCTTGTTTACCCAGATACTGACAAACCCAGAACGAACTTTTAAACCATAGAAATAGTAAGTCTATGGATAGAGTTAGTAAGTCTATTGATAGACTTACTAAGTCTATCCATAGAAATAGTAAGTCTATCGATAGAGACAATGGAGATAGCAACGGAGAAAATAGTTGCCGTGCCGTCCTTTCACAGCCACCGTAATTTAAAGGCTTTTCGAGCAGTAATTGTGGGTATTTTTGCAAACATCTGAACGTGAGTCGCTGTCTTCACCACCGGTTCTCTCTACACGCACCTCAAATTGGACACCATAGACTATCCGGGACGGTGCCTCGATTCCGCTGGAGAAACATTCCATTCACAGGTTGCTATAATGAGTTTGGACTAAGCAAACAATTCTACCACAAGTGGGATCTTCAATTATCATTGGAAAAATAAGGCATCACGGGTAACAAAATAACAAATAATGAAAATCTGGTTAAGCAGTAGGCCTATCAAGGTAAAAAACTTAGGTGGGAAAATTCGGTTCTCATCTTTGGGTAGGGTTAGATCGGCCATTTGGAAACAATTCATCAAAATTTGCAGCGAAATTTGGTGAGACACATCTTTGCCTAGTACTAGTCTGTGGGATTCAACAGTTTTCACAAGAATGTAGTCGCGCAGACGTTGCGTATGGAATGGTTCAATTTGGTACGGACAACATGGCGACATTTGTTGAACTGAAAAACATGTTCAGATGGCTACTTTGTAATTGGTGAATGTTTAACTGTGATACATTTTGATGAATGCTGCTATAAAACAGCAACATTGCACATTTTTCAGGTTTCTGGAATATTCTAATTACTGTGAATTGCCCATTCAGCTGAAAATGCAGATTTCAAAAGCGTCAAATTGTGTACCCTTTGCGCCTACAACTCTATGGCCACATTTGTATAACGATAAGTGCATTAATTATAGGAGGTTGGAGGGCTCTGAAAACCGGACAAAGAATTCATATTTTCAATGTTGATGTTGACGTTTCCAACATAAGTTAAAATATTACAAAAATAGCGGGACTTTTTGCGAAAAAACTCTTCGTCCGCATTCCAGAAATTTGACCTTATTTTCAACATTTCATGGGCCTGTCCTATTGCCGCAAACACGGCCAACTTTGTCACTTCTGGTTCCGTTCATTTTACGAGGCGTGAATTTTGAGCTCAGGGTCGAAAGGAAACGTCCCATGGAAACTTTTGATACTGGGTGTTTCAGGGCGTTCAGCATGGGCAAGATTACCTATACAAAAACAATGTTTCGCCTGTCTCTATATTCCCACGCCTAGATTTCTGTCGTTCCAATGTCCGAGTCTTACCGGGGTCAATGGTAACCGTGAACTATAACACCGCCATTGCTTGTCCTCTTGCGCACTTACGGGTACAGATGGCGCCTATCGCAAGCACTCTATACCTAGGTCAATTCTGAGAAGACAGGTAATAATGTTTTGCGGACTAATTGAGGAAAAGAAGAGTTCTTATTTCACTCGTTTATCAACCAGGCTTGCTATGGAGCGGTCGTAGTTGCACCTCTACGTTGTCGTGCTGTATACGTACAGCTAGAAGATTGATTAATCACTACCATAGACAACTATAAAATCTTAGTCACTACTACACGGCAAAATCGATAACAGTTGCAACGCTGGTAGCCAGCAATGCACTCACCACCCGCCTAATAATGAGTAATGTCTACCATCGCGAGCCCCAGATATATTAAAGTAGGCCAGTGCCAAAGAAGGCAAAAGTAGGCAACAGCGCGACACTAGTCGGATATAATGGACCCTGATTTAGAGAACCAGTTTCATCCACTAAATAACTTTAGAACCAGGCAATCACTGAATAACGGCCGTTATTTAGTTGATGGAACTGGTTCCCGGCTTAATCAGGGCCCATTATATCCGACTAGTACTCTGTTACGTTTTTTTCACGGGTTTAAATCGACATCCGAGGATTAAATAGCTTGTCGCGTAAAAATGTGTAGGCCTAACACTTTGAAGAGAGAGCCGCTACGACTCCGAGCTTGTCTACCGGCTGCAGTATCTGGAAGTGGCAGCAGACGTCGGTGCGTCATTATGTTGAAATTTGAACGAATATGCATAATCATAGTAGGCTACATAGTGTGAAAGTCACACTGATAAAAAATCCGTCCATAGCCAATTAATAAATCTACTTACCGCTCAAGCAAAGCGCAATCAGGCCCGAGAAATGTAACGTATCCATATTAAAGAAGTTTTCCGCGTTATCAGTTCTTCACTCAGTATTAATGCATGCTAATGCATGCGTCTCACAGGGTCATATTACTCAGCTGTCATTGGCTATTTTAACAAACATGGTTTTGTGCTGAGAAACCCAGCTTGACCTCGCTGGTTCCCTGCGTGCCGAGTGGGAGAGATGTTATAGTTACAGGCCTAAAGTATCTTTGTCATTGGTGTCGGCGTCGACTGCGAAATCATGAATTTACATTACAGGACTTGCGCCCTGTATACGCGTACAGTATCTTTGCCACGAATAATTAATTTTCTTAGTAGGCCTAAATACAGTTTGAAAAAACGAACTCTCAGTTCAAAAAGCATCTCGAAGTAGTCTGTTATGCGATAGAAAGCAAATAATAGAAATGTGAAATTATGTGTATACACGTTAACGTACTCCCTCCCTAATCATTAGTAGAACAGGACTGGGTAGTCGCACGTAGAACAATTTCTGCGACAAAAGCAGCACACTTATAACCCGCCATTTTAGATCATTTAGTGCTTACGCCATTTTCTGTTTTAACCACCCCTGAGTCAGAGCAGATTTGTGTAGGTAACTCTCACTGGAAAGTCACTCGGCGGCGACGTAACAAGATCATGCCGAACTAAAAAGCCCAGACACCTCAGTTGTCGCAGGTCGTGGGTCCAGAGGGTTGTGGGGGTCTTGAGTGTAGGGTCCGGGAGGTTTTAGACCGTGCTGTAGTGGTAAAATTAGAGGCAAGTAGGCCCTCAAATCACCTTGAGCACTGAAAGTAACTTAACAAGCGCTACGTTCAAATTTCAAAAGGTGGTTGGCTGCAACTACGTGCGCCTACGCCCCACAACAGCACTGATTTTAGAACAACCCATGTTTAACATGTTATGAATCATGCCAGCTCAAACGCCGTTCAATGGTTCATGTACTCTTACCAACTCTGACAAGTACCACGTTAATGTTTTCTAAGGCCTTCATTGATCATAGACAATTGCTTTGTTGTGGTTGGCGACACTCACCAACTGCGCAATGGTAGGAGTGACAATGGTTTGAAAAAAAAATGGTTTATGTGTCAAAAATTTGTAAACAGGTTTCATGGCAGGCTAATGCTTTGTCTGCACGGTCTCCTTGGCCTTCGTGATGTCAAAGACTTTATAGTTATCTAAGATCTCCGACTTATGACCCAAACACGTCACAGCGTAATAAGTACCGCCACCTTCTGGAAGGCGCTCAAATGCAGCATAATAGCATGAATGACTGTAATGCCAGTGTGTCCTCTGGTGCTTACAAAATACTTTGTTTTGCTTGCCTAAAGATAAGGAGAGATAACTGTATATTCAGCAAGTGCTGATCGGAGAACAGGAGTCATTACTGCAGTAGAATAATAATAGTAGCAGTCCTACCTATTAGGGATAGTTACTAGTAGTTGACAATACTGGGGCCCAAACCACGGGCGTATGAGACTCATTCGGTAGTGGCTGCACATCTTCTGCCTGAGGAATGTAACAAAATTGAGGTGGAGTTGTATCAGCTGTGTTTGGTTAAAGAGTTTGTGTGTAGTCTACAGTTCAGGTTACAGGGTCAGACCCGGCGTGCTGGTCAGCTGGCCTTGTTTACTAAGTGAAAACTGGGGTGAGATAGAGGAGAATGTTTGCAAGCTTACACAATCTAATGACGTTGTTTGTTGGCGTGTAGGCTATTTCTCAGTGTATGGTTCAATTTTAGTTGTGCGAGTTGGGTGCAGAGTATGCACGGATAAGACCTAGCAGGGAAATCCTTAGAAGAGCTACATAACCTGCGATTGTGTAGTCGCCATATCCAAGAGGAACAATTCACTTATCAACTAAAATAAGAAACTGTTGATTTAGTACAAACAATCTGATTTGATGTGTTAGTATCAAGTTCCCAGGCACTATTCTGCATTATCACAGGATACGCGTGCCTCAGGCTATCTTGCTGAAGAATATGTACCAGTAACAGGGAATATTGAGTCAACTTCTTTCTTAGAACAGTAAACAAACCTCATTCTTTGATACATTCTGCTGTACCCACACAGCTTGTTTCCCATGCCCGCATCCAGGGGGCTCTGGAGCTCGAACGAGCCCCGGCCTCTTTGGCGCAGTGGACAAAAAGGTTTGCCCCAGAGAAACAAAAACTCCAAAAAAGTAGAAAATGAGACAAAAGTCATAGGTACACATTCTCAAAAATTCGAGACCCCCATTTTTTAGGCTGGGTTAGCGTTGCTATGGTCCACAACCTATTAGAATGTGTGTCTTTCATACTAACTACTTGTGGAAATTGGTCTCATGTTTGTCTGGCAAAACTCTCTTTGAGGTATAACTTTTAAGGGGCATGTCTATGTGACATCATAGTTGCTGTACTATTGTATTAGTCCTGATAGCGTGTTTAAGTTGCAAAACTTAAAATTAAGGGCTACCGTGAACCTGTTAAACTATATATTTTTGATAACTTTGGGGATTCGCATTTACCCTGAGATACAGTTTGAGGTTAATCAAAAATTATCAAAATAAGCACCCATTTTATAATTGAACCTCTCACGACCATCATCAACCAGTGCTTGCACACTGGTATATTTCCAGATGCTCTCAAGATTGCTAAGGCAATCCCAGTTTTTAAACAACATGGTTTGGACCCAGAGCACCCGGGCAATTATCGACCCATTTCTATTCTCCCAGCAATCTCAAAATTTATAGAAAAAATTATCCATACACAACTTTCGGTCGTTTGCTTGTTTTAGGAGTCAGTCAACATGCCACACAGTTGCTGCGTACCGGTATGTACTCAGAGCCTGTAAGCAGCCCTGTTGTGATGTTGATTAGTGGGAGTGAATAGAGGCCCAGTTAAACTTCGAGTGAAGAGGACAGTTCGTCGTCCAACGAACAGATCGGTGAGCCAAACTTTGATAAGTTTATTGTAGAATTGTCTAAAGTATTGGAGATATTTAGAAGGTGCCAGATGTGTGGCGAGGGAGTCACACGGCGGGATGTAAGCAGTTTGTGTGCTCAGGTAATCATCCAGAGGGAGTGTGTCGCGGGACACTCGGGCAAGTGGGACAGTTGACCTCTCTCCGTGAGACGATAATGAGTACATCCCGCCACGCAGCTTCCTAAGCATGTTGATTGACTCGTAAACAAAAGCAAACGGCGAACGAGCTTAGCACAACCGAGGTAGAGCGATAACTGACTCGGCAGCTCTCACAGTCGGTCAATATAAAAGAAATTGGCACGAAATTCTTGCCTCCCAAAACGTCACTTCCGGAGTAGCAGACGAGTAATTGTGTAAATTACAAAAAGCTGTAATTAACTGAAAACTATGTCTGAGATAATCAACGAACCTTATTTTTGCTAAAAATGACATGAAAAAGGTTGCCTTCACCTTTAACAATCTCGGTGACTTATATGTAAATTGAAATCTTATCTTCCTCTTCCAGCTCTCAAGTTAATATATAATTCACTTGTCCTCCCACATTTAAACCATGGCATTGAAACTTGGGGCTTTGGCAACACTAAGAAACTCCAGACAGCTCACTGAGAATCCTTCGGAGTATATCAAATTCCAGTTATAATACTAACGCTCAGCCCATATGTAAGGAATTTCGCCTCCCTCTACTTCAAGACATCTTTAAAATCTCAACTGCAAAATTTTACTACAAATTCCTCAATAATCAGCTTCCTAAGTATTTTTACACTAACAACTTCTTTAGTAAACCCATCCAACATAAAACCAACCAGACACATTAAAACTTCTACTTACCTGAATCAATACTCAGCTGGTATTACGACAATATAACCCAAAATTTTAATTCCTCCGCCCAACAAATTGTCATCAAGAGCCTGTGTTAGATTTGAAATTCCTCGACTTATAAACAACAACGAAATACCAGTCTCTGCTCTAAATATAATAAAAAAACATTCTTTGCAAGCATTCTCCAGTTTCTTAACCACTGTTATTATCAACAACTACGATCCAGTTTGATATTTCCGATTGCTTCATATGTAACGGTATCTAATTGTATTCTCAAAATCTCCTGAGCTGTACCAGTCCACTTCTTGGTTTCTGGCGTGTCGGTCGTTTTCAGCGCTAATTCCCTTTTGTTTTCTTAAGTATGTTATATACTCATTTCCTAATTGTATGTAAAACCTGTCGCGGAATTGAAGTGGGAGAGAGAAATTAACTTATGCGATGATACTCAGTCTTGGAAAAAATTCATTCTGCAATTTATCATTGTACTTCCGATGTCCGACTCAGATGGTTTCAATTCCGAATCAACCACAGACTTATTGGTACAAACTCTTATTTAAAGAAAATAGGTGTTTTCGAATTGTCTTTGTGTTCTTTCCGTGAGCAACACGAAGAAACAATTCTACAATTGTATTGGGAATGTGCACTTGCTCAGAAGTTTTGGAGATGTTTAAAAATATGGATGATAAATCAGTGCGATTTCCTCTCCAGTTAAATATGTCTACTGCCTTGTTTGGAGACCCAGCCTGTAGATTGGAACTTGTAAATTTAATTCTTTGCTTAGTGAAATTTCCCTTATATAGGTTTCATTGTTTTTTTAAGTGATATATATTTATTGAAGAACACACAGAACATACAAAGAAATAATGAAAGAACCCAGAAATCGCGAAGCACTATGTCTGGGTTGTAAACAATTGATAGACAAAACTAATTTACATAGAGGTAAAATACATTTTACTAGTATCTAATATAAGTATTCCGACACTTAGATATGCTATTACGAATATATAAAAACAAAAATATGTACAGATTCATGTATGGAAATCAGAATCAACAATATTAATAAACGATACATAAAAATTTGCTAACGTTGCTAAGGAGGAATTCATTGAGAAAGAGGTCAAGGTTAGGACTACCATTCAATAATAATGTAACTGTAGAAAGCATGGTAAGGATATTATTACAAGAACTGAGAGCGTTAACAATTGATTGGTTTTCATTGAGTGCACGAAAGAGTGAGTCTCTCAGGTATTCGATGAGGGGACATTTGAAGAAAATATGAGGATAAGATTGATGGTCACCACATTTACAGTTTGGAGAGACATTACTAAAGTTATGCCTAAACTTGTCAGAATTGAGGAAAAGACCGCATCTTGATCTACATGTATACAATGCTATCTCGTTATCGCGGGGAAGAGAGAATTGAGTGAAGGGTGTTTAGTTTTAAAAATTATGAAAAACAGTTCTAAAATTAATTTCTATACTCGTAAAAGAGTTGCTTTCCTTAACAAAGACTGCAAGAGAATTCCATTTGTTGATGCACATTATGACTGTAGACATTCTGAATGCCTGACTGAACGACGGAGGAATTGCATATGGGGTGGAGGATCTCAAATAACAACGTAGGCCTTGTCTAGTGTATAGATCAAATACTTTTTGACAGAGAATGTGTTGACATTGTTTATTACTTTGAAAGTAAATGTGGTCGTTTGAAGATTGCATCGAGTAGACAGTTTGGGCCACTTTATTCAAAACCTTAACACTATTGGATCCCCTGTAAGCTCCGGTTATGAGTAAGGCAGCTTGATACCGTAACTTCTCCAAATGTTGGAGTGCACCCGCATTGTCAGACTGATATATAATATCACAATAATCGATGTGTGGAAGCATAAAGGATTTGAACAAAACTTCTAAATGTGTAGAATTCAGATGACGAGAGACAAGCTTAATTGGGTTAATTAGTTCCCGGTTTTTTGTAAGAGCTCCCGAACGTGAGGTGTGAATGAGAGTTTTTCATCTAACAGTATACCAAGATGTCTGTGCGAGTATTTTCTAGGAATGATTTAATCATTAAGTTTAAGGTCATAAGACGGGTCAACAAGGAAGAGAGCATTAATAGATTTGGAAAAGGAAAGGTCAACGCTTATTTTCTGGTTTAAAAGTCATTCTCCAATCTTTTGACCAACAGCTGAGTTTATTTATGTCGTGTTGAAGCTGCAAAGAACTTTCAGGGCTGCTCCCTGCGAAGGGGTAAAAAAGCGCCTTGTCATCTGCATAAAGGTATGTGCTACATGACAGGTTATCAGGAAGGTCATTAATATCGTATGGTTACATTGTGAAATTCAAAACAATGCATTATAATACTCTAAAACCGTTCACAATTTCTGTCGAGCTAATGTTTTATGAGTTTGTAAGCCATACCGACATGAAAATAACTACTAACTTCCTACTTCGTGTTTTCTCACTACTATACTTTGCGTGTGCGCTTGCGTGTGTGTGTGTGTGTGTGCGAGCAGGCCCGTAGGATGGCAAAAATTAAAAGGGGCCACGTATGAATTCGACTTCGCCAAACAACTACCCCTTTCTGTTCTCCGGACGTCGCCATATTTGTACCGAGCGCCCCCCCCCCCACGTCCGCCGTAGGTGGAGGACAATCCCAGGGATCTAGCTATCGGGATATGAGAAACAGTGAACCAAGAACGTTTCACGGAGAGTAAGAATGTGCCCAGGGTCAGCGCACTGGCGGGTTGCTGGGAAGTGCTTCAAATAACTGTAGCAGAGATCTAACAGTGCAAAATACGAAATTCGATGAACTAAAACTAGTCGCTGCTCAGATATGATTCACTGGAGTCGGGCAGCTTAGCTAGAAACTATCCGTCTTCGCTGGCTCTAAGGTCGTTTTATCATGATCCAGTTTTGGGAAAAGTTCATTTTATTTTGGTCATTCTTTGAAGGAATTTTTTGAAAAGGTGTGGTACCGACTCGAGGTCCCTGCTATAGTGCCTTTGGGGCAGTTCCAAACTCCCAATTGAAACACCGCCAGTAGTTCAGTTTCTGCCGGGAGGCTGGGGAAAATGATACAGTGTGTGCCAAAAATGTTCACACTTCAACGCCTGGAGTTCACATTCAATTCCCGAGGATCACTGAGATTCTGTTTTGAAGAAAAAATACTACTGGAAACTAAAACACACCAAGGAAGGGCAAAGACATCCTTTCCAAATTAATGAGTTTAATTGTATTTATGTAAGGACTTGAACTTCTTTTTCGATCTACGATTGGAGAATATAAATAACTAATGCACTTCCTAGGTTAATAAACAATTAATTGTCGTTTGAATCGTGAGAACATTTTGGGACACTTTGTAGAGCTGTTTAGGGGGATCTGATGATAGATCGAATTTTCCAATGTCAGCCTGCAACTAAGTTCAGTGAAGCATCGCCATTTATTACAAGCTAGCTTCTTCTAATTGCCAAAAAATCATCTATCAATCAGTCGACATACACATGTAAATCAGAAACCAACAGTTGATTCCATGAGCAATGCGTTTACCTTGATTTAATGAGTTAATTCCTTTTTGATCTCCTGTTCGTGACTTTAAACGGCAAATATTGTACCCGAGTCAAAAGCAATGCATTTATTGTCATTTGAATTGCGAGTTTATCCTTGGGAACTGTCCGAATTTCATCAATGTATCAGACTTACATTAGAAAGGCAAAAATCGTTTAAGTGTACTTTACTATTTGGGGATCGGATTATAGGTTTTTCCAAATTCAGGCTGCAACTAAAATCACTGAAACGTCATCAACTCTTACAAGATTAGATTCTAATTGTCAAAAATCATCTATGAATCTGTTGACTTTCGAGTTACATAAACATGTAAATTAGAAACCAATGAATTTATCAAAACGGAAGGTTATAAGCAATTTCCAAGGGTATGCTCAGATTTTTGCCGGCCGGATAACCGGGGAAACATGGGAGATGGGGCATTTTTGCTCATTTCAGAGGAACCTATGAATACCACTAAGCACCCCCGTTCGACATGTACACGGTCATTACAAATCGGAGCGGCCCGACAGTCTTTTCAAAAGGTGGGAATTCCTTACAAACAACTCCTAGCAATGATCTTCAAAAGAAATACTATTCTTGTGATAGTATGGGATAAAATAACATTATTTTATCACTAACCATCAGAAATAGTCATTTTGTGTAAGTCTGAGTGGTCGTCACCTTCTTCAAAAGTCTACCTTTTCGATGGCTGTCAATCGTATTGCATTTTTCACATTTTTGGCGTTAGGGTCGAATGCCTTGATACTGCTGTGCTGTGCACGAATGTTTTGGTTTTGATGAATTTGGAATCTCAACTTACCCTCGTGAATACTTGTCACGTCGGAGGTGTATAGGGGGACAAAAGGACAATTCTCCCGAATCGCCCGACCGAGAGAGGGTTCCGTCTAAATTGGGATACCTTAATTAAGTTGAAAGGCTAAACATCATTAAGTTTGGGAAAGAGTGACAGTTCATTCCATCGCCGTTTGACCGTGAAGGAAGTGCCCTTCCTCAACATGAAAGCCGGTTGTACGATACTGAGTTTTCAAATGTTTTCTTGAATTTTCTCTCTTATCCGTATTCGCAGTCTTTCTTTTCTCGATTGTCCCCGGCTCCACGCCTATGTCGGTGGCCACGATGTGACCTTGGCGCCAGCAATTTTTTTCGGGGGAAGTGCCTCATTAATTTAAGTCAATGAATATGCGAATAAAAAGGCACTTTCTGGTTCGTTTAAGATGTGGAATTCTTTGAAACAAAAGAAAACTTATCCGTTAGTGGCGCTCCAACACAAATGACAAATTAAAATAGTACTGAAAACTTGTGGGCTGAAGACCTTTTTATAAAATACGATTTCCTAAATGTTAACACAAAACACACACGGGTGTTTAATGCATTTCAACAGATCTTCAACAAAGTTCGGTTCTTAGTCGTCAGGATGAGTTGGGTTATTTTTCGGTGAAACGAAATTAATATTAACTAATAGTAAAACTGAACTAAATCAACTTGGAAAAAAAATAAATGTGTTGATTCTGAATTTAGAATAATTTGACAAAATATGTTCTTCAATATTGAAACCAATGCTGAACATGTTAAAAGCATTGAAAGGGGTGGGATTTTTAAACAAACACTTCCATATGTCAAACAGCCACAAGCTCTTAAATATCATAGCCGCACCCCAATCTAATAAAATGGTCCTTAACTTGTACCCTCCGCACATAGTCTTCACAGATGGCCTCCAGACTTAAGGGTTAACATTTTATTCTGGTGATAAATGGCGACATATTCAATGAGGTGATGTAGCAACCGTCATCGGTGTTGTCATCTCCGTTAATTTTGTCAAGTGCTCGACATTTAACTTGACGCCAAGTCGCGAAAATCCCAGGTCGCCAGTGGAAATCTAAAGTCGCCAAAAACGCCGTGCCGTTCTCGGAAAGTTGCGCGTACTTCTTCAATTTCTCCCCATAAAAAATATGTACCATTTAATCACTAAATCAAATCCTCCTGCGAAGGCAAATAGAACGCAAATGATCGCGTACACTGGAGACGTGTTTCACCGGTCCTCCCCGTTTGTTTACATATTGTTGTAATTTAATGTGTGCTGACTGCTGTGGTGGCAAATTCACTTATTTCACGAAACATACAGAACGCTTGTGAACTAAAGGTAGTAAATCTATGAAAACAAGTGTCAATATTTTAAAGTTTGAAAGTCTGCACAAACCTTGAAACGAAATTCGGGGGAATTTTTGCCCGAATTTGATACTCGCAGTAGAGACTTCATGGCGACTTGTAATTTTCCCAGGTCGCCAAACACAATCTGAGGCCGCATTGATGATGTGCAGGTCGCCAAACCGAACACTGTTGTAGCTTAATTATTGCCTACTTTGTCTTCATCCTTTTCTGATAAAAATGCGACAGCGTCATTGGTGTTGGAATTCCATCTATATTCCGTTTCAGGTTTTTGGACAAAAAGCCATGGCACACAGCACATAATGGCGAATCTGGGACAAACACCTTTTTGTATGACCAAGTTTCTTGGTCAAATATAACAATCCAAGAAAAAAATCATCGAGATGATTTTGCTGTTCGGTGTATGCGAATAACATTATCAACTGTGCTAGGGGAATAATATATTTGTTTTTAAAGTCCTTGTTGCAAACTGCCCATGTGGTTCTAGTATCCGAAAATACTTACTACATAAAATCTTATTTTCGACACCCTTTCTTTACATTCTTTTCGCCTTTCTTGCCAAAAGCGATTTTTCAACCGCATTTGACCCTTTTCTCTGAGCGTATGATTACCGGTTGTCATCGGTTATTTCCGTACCCACATTTCCGGCTCATCAGTTCAGGAACTTGTCCTGAACGCCGCCATTTTTTTCCTTG
>NMRA01000608.1:0-26300 GCA_002633005.1 Phoronis australis | reverse complement strand
GGGGGGGGGGCAAACCCTCCTCCCGCCCAGGAAATTTTTCTGTTTTTTCCTCTAAAAATCAAGCATTTTCCTTGACTTTTGAAGTATTATCTA
Source organism: Phoronis australis (assembly GCA_002633005.1). Classification (NCBI taxonomy): domain Eukaryota; kingdom Metazoa; phylum Phoronida; family Phoronidae; genus Phoronis; species Phoronis australis. Next base: position 26,207 of record NMRA01000608.1, on the reverse strand, counting down.
AGAACAAAAGGCAACAAACAAAACACTGAGAACGTGTCAAACAGGAAAAACTGCAAGTACCGCAGACTCGAACTCACGACTTGGCGGATACAGCGCGCGTGCTTTACCACTGCACCACCATGATTTACTACTAATCTTTTGCCAAGAGACCTCCTTGTTTATGGTCCACAGCGTTTGCGTGCGAAACCTACTTCTTTTTGTAATGCTTATTACACGTTTTATATTTTGTGCAATCGGTTCTTAACAAATTTGTTGTATTTAAAATAGTCTTCAAATGCCCAAAAGACCAAATCCGTTTTTCGTGTTGGCAATAATGACGGGATTGCTTTGGAAATCGTCTTAGTTAAGGTTTGACAAAGAGACAATTATAAGTTTCTGAGTGATTCACTAAGGCTTCGATTAAAATTCACATCTTACCAGCAGCTTCTATTTTTTCATCGTCACCCAGGTTCCACTTTATTTAAAAAAATGAAGTAAATTTTCTTCATTGCACAGTGGAGCAGACGACGGAAACGGAGTCGTAGTGCGCAGCGCCACAGCCGGTCGCCTGGGATGTCGCGGGAGAGCCTATACTTAGCCATAGTTCCGTTACGAATGCGCCGTGTTCTGAATTTGACACTTGAAATTGGATCAACACTAAAACTGCACACATTTAAAACTTGTTTCATCCGTATAATTTTAATTAGCGGGGTAAATTAATAAACTCAACATTTCCCTACGCTCTTGCTGTTTTATTTTTTGCGGCAGCCAAGGGGGGGGGGGGGCCCTGGGCCCCCTCTGAATCCGCCTCTGCACTAAATGTTGATAAACCAAGGTGATGACTATTGGTAGCAGACAGAGGCTGGCTGTGTTGTCTCCAAGCAATATTTCCATTAAACGGCACCCAAGGCAAGAGATGAGAAATATAAATATCTGGGTGTTATGATTGATAATAACTTATCTTTGGGACGAACATGTAGATTATGTGTGCAAAAAAGTTTCTCAGCGGATTGGGCTTTTGTACAGAGTCAGGAGCTATGTTGATTAGGCTATTCTTCGGACTCTGTACAGGAGTCTTATTGTACCACACTTTGATTACTGTGATGTTGTGTGGGGTAATTGTGCATCAGGATAGACTTCAAAAATTACAAAACAAGGCTGGGAGGCTGATACTCAACAATAGTCTCGTTTATAATGACTTTCCTATTTCTGAACTCCTAGATAAACTTGGTTGGCGAAGCCTGGTTAGCAGGCGTGCCTTTCATTTAAATGGTATACAAAGCCACACATAGCCTCGTTACTACTAAATTCAAGGCAGTCAGAGGTTCTCACAATTACAATACTAGAGCGAGTGTTTCTGGCTGCCTGGTACCAATTAAACCTAAAAATAACTGTGGCAAAAGAACTTTTGCTTACAGATGTCGCTTACAACGCACTGGGGATTGCCGTCGCTATCGCGCCCAATGTCCACGTCTTCAAACAGAAGTACTGGGACTTTGTGCGTGGTTCGTTACTGTAGGCCTCAGCTAATCACTATTATACTCTTTTTATGTTATTTTTTCATCAAATTATACATATTAACTAATTTTATACTAATTTATTTTATTTATTAATATCATTTCAATCTAATTGTACACAGCTCTCGGTATTTTACTTCATGTAATTATTTCCGACTGGGTCCACTTGAAAATCAGTGTATTCACTAAGTGGTCACCCAGTCTTTTAAAGAAGTTTAAATACATAAATAAATAAACTTCGATTAGAGCTCAGTATCAGTTAACTGGACAGAGCAAGCACAGTTATCATGTTTCTTCTGGGGCCTCGTTCATCCGAGGGGAAAGGTGCCTGTACCCGTTCTGAGAGGGGAGTTTTTCGCCGAGTGAGGGGAAAAATCTACCTCCAGATCATCACCAATAGCACCCCAGCCCTGTTGCAAGCTCTCATAGGCTCTGTCTCAAGTAGCATTTTGTGCTCTTCCAAATTGTCACCTCAGTGTGGTTACAAATGATTTGAACTTCGGAGAGAAATTTTTAATCAATAGAGGAATTTTTAGGCTTCGTGGGGGAATATCGCGTTATTTTCAATATTTTTGAGAGAGGAATGGGGCCGATACTCGGCCCCAAAATCGAGGGATTGATGACCCCTTTTGAAAAGAAAAATGCATCACGTTTCAACCCGTAGTCATGAAAACACAATCTGGCTGGCCGAAGATTGTCCGGTTGTTGCTATGATGCTCGGCAACCGATATGCGACAAAATATGATCTAACTTTTCGAAAACGCAATTTATAAATTTTACACGGACATGTTTCCTTCGTCGAGGCGTATGGCAACGACCTAACGCTTCCGAATCTCAACGTCCGTAGGGATTGTAAAGCAGACTGTTGAGTGTCCGTATATTTTCTAGCCGTTAGAGCAACGCGAAATACAACTATGCCGATAAGCCAACAAAGCTATCGAAGCGAGCAGCTGTTTTCAAAATAGCCGATCTGACACACACATTTTCATCACCTTTCAATCGCGCTTGGGTTTTATTTTGAAAAGGAAAAGCAAATGACGTGAATTTTTGCATGTAGAACTAAGATTTTTAAGGTAAACTCTTTTCAATGAACTGTAACAATTTTTCTCTCAGAGTTACCGTTTTTGATTTATTTGACATTCAATTTTAAAAAGATGCAAAATTTGAATTTTTTTCGAAAATTTTGGGGAATTTTGTGAACTTGCTTTCAGGAGATGCTTTTCGTTTTGTTCATTTAAAATTATTCGGACGTTTCTGATGAGGCTGTTCCGTTGCTGACTGATTTTTGTTGCACTTTTGTTGGTTTGCCTTCTATTGAAAAAAACTAGATTTCTTGCTCATTTCTGACATCTTTATTCGTCATGTGATTTTTGTCATTGCTATCATCGTCTCCATTCCCATTCATATTTTTAGTCAATTTCGCCAAGTGTCGCTCCTACGAGCGCTTTCATTAATTTTGTTTTTCTGAGAGCTGAGTAAACATGTGTAATCTTCTTGCCTCACCGACTTCACATGGATTCTCGTTATCAGCGTCCTTGTATTGATTATCTTGGAGAGGTGCAGTACTTTTCTCATCAACTGCACTTCAGTTACTGGACTTGAGGCCACCTCGTATCACGTAAACGGCGTACTTTTCACTTGAGCATTCGTGGGTAGATTTACTCCTTAGCAAAAGGTCGCTTTAAGATATGTTCAAAAGAGTTAACGAGAAAAGAAAACTAATTGATGAGAAAGGAATTGATGAGAAAAGGATTGTTAATGAGAACGCCCGGGCCAAACGTGAGGAATGCCAAAACAAACCTAAATTTACGTTGCCTTCTACTTCAGGGTGTTCCATCGAAACAGGAATTCTGGAATTCCACACCTTCAAAGCATCTAACTAGTTTTAAAAACACAAACCCTGACCTTTGAAACAGAAATCCCGGGGACAGGACAGGAAACCTTATTCAAATTTTCCGAGACGATTGAACTGGGTACGAATAATAAACACTAGATGTCACTTAAATCATTCGAGACTACTGGAATTACCACCGGATTTGGATATTTTTCTTCATTTGTATAACTTCCCGTAATCCGTGATAAAAACGCTTACTATATTCAGGGCTTGGAAACGGAAGTATTCATCCAAGAATATCGACCACTTCGAGAAAACAAGTGCAGAACATCACCATCTCATTTTCCCGGTTACATTACTAATGATATAATCTAACGACCACCATATACTATGCCTCCAACGAAAAAAACATCAACACAAAACAGATGGTATTACCATTTGCCATTTTTGAACCACAGCAATTTCCCAGTACACGCTTTGAATGAAATTGTTACGGGGAGATTTTATGTAGGATGAACATGTCATTTATTTAACATTTATATCATTAGTATGAATGATGCAGATACAGAACATCTTTGGGTTAGCTATGTACATGAGAATAACATTGTATTAGAAGTATTAGTTAAGTATATAGTGGTTGTTGTGCAATTAATTAAAGGTATTAGTTGTTTACCGAAATTTATTGCCTCCTGTGAGTTCATAGGAAATGAATCGGTAAACTTGGCTTTGACTATAACTGCGCTGTTTACGTCGACGCTCCGCTCAGACTGGAGTTAAGTCAATATGAAAGGGTCTTATGTGTTTATGTTATGTTGACAGAGTTATATAACTTTAAATTCACCGGTCAATTTTGAGGTGAGCCAGTTCTGACAATAGTCTTGTTATTATTCATCGAAAATTACTTAAAGGTTTGTCTGTCGGTCACCATATTTGGTGAAAGTTTAGGTTCATAGTTAGAATCCTACGATGTTGTTCCGAGAATTGTTTTGGAACTATGGGTAGCATTTGGAGGACGTTTGTGGGTTTCATGATTTGATCTAACTCGCTCACCTTTATTCTGGTTGAGTATAAGTATACTGTAACTACTCAAGAAGGCATATTTCTTGACGAGAGGCAACCAGATTGCTATAGAGGTATCAGATATTTCTTGGAGAGAGACAACCAGCTTGCTACAGAGATATCACAGATATTCTTGAAGAGATGCTACTGGTTTGCTGAGAAATGTCACAAGTAATAGAAATTCGATGGACTGAATTTCAATCCGATACACTGTAGCAGAAATTAGATGGACTGAATTTCAAAAGCAATACCTTGTATCTAGAATTCGATGGACTGAACTTCATGATCGTTCAGAAGCATTTCATCAAGTGAAGACTGCTTGGAACACTGGGACTGTTTGCCATTTAAATGAAAAGAAACACATACACAAATGACAGCAGTCGTTATTGTATTCTTGTGTTTGTATGTATTGGTGTATCTGATTAAATAAAAAGTTTTCCTTCTCTCTCTCTCTCTAACGGCATTTAAGACAAGAACCCAAAACAGTTTCGTAGATTTTCTGAACGCTGTCAGCTTTACTTAAGAATTAAAATTGCTATATACAATTCATTATTTTTTTCAAAACGGGTTTTTCAACAGAGTCGATTCAGCGTCAGACGTTAAGACTCTTCTTTGCCTTCTTTCGAGACTTTCAAATAGCAACTTGGTGACTGGTCACGTGGGACCGGCGACCAGAGGTTTCTAGAGGACGGAGGAGACATTTTACAACCTTTGTTTAAAACGCATTCGGTGTCATCACATACAGATACACTGTATTAAAATAGTCTTTTCTCGAAGTCAAACTGTTAGTCTGTGCACCCGCTTCGACGACAAAGTAACTTCTGGCTCAGCTGGGTGGCGATATGAGCAAGGAGTGTTGTAGGCCTACAGGGCTGTAGTATTCTACGCACACTCCTTGATATGAGTCACCGGTCTCACGCTATCAACCTCCATTACTTCCTGAAACTCTCCCACTCGTGAGTTGTGAAATGCAGGTCATGCAACATGCAGCGCCGAGAACGGCTGCCAAACAATGGACATTTCAAGTGCGTTCAAAAATGCTTCGACAAAGAGATAATTTATGAAAAAGTGAAGCAGACGAAATGAAGCCCAGTTATTGAACCGAATCTAAGTAAAACACGCAAACTAGTGTAAGTGCTAGTTTACGTATAATGCAGAGAGTTTCAAGTGTGGTATCGTATCTAGTTGCGTGACGTACGCTGTTTCCACTTCCAGGCTGAGCGAGGCCTTTTGTTTCGTTATGCGGCTGTAGGGTTAATTTGGACTAAAAATGTGGAAAACTGGATGTACTTACCACTCACGTAGAGCACGAGCAGGCCGGCATGTTGTAAAATACATAAACCCATTCTCGCCGATTTCTCTGCGCTACTAGACCGAGAAGCAACAGCTTTGTGACTAGTCAACAGGTCACGGATTCCTTATTCCTCGACACCCATTGGCTACCTTTCAGTGACCCTGATGTCGGTAGCGTAAACACTGTTGTTTTGCAAAGCTTTGACAAAGGAAGTTGCGCAATGATACGGCCAAAGGGAGTCCCGAACTTTGAAATGTGATTACCAGGATTTGGTTTTACTGACAACTAAGGGCGATTTTCTTATTTCAGCAATGCGTTGCCAGGAAGGTTCAAGTGGCAAATCAACGATTTTTGGCAATTATCCAAAAGTTATTGTAGAATTATTGCCTTAACTGAGAAAAGAATAATGTGAATAGTTTCTTTGTTTGTTCTATGACATACTAAGGTGTACCCCTAATTATTTATTTTCTTCTTGAAATATCTGAGGAACTAGAAATCAACTTCCGGAGCACAAATTTGCAGACTAAATTTCGAAACCAGTTTTTATTACCCAAAGCGTTACCGCACTCTGTTTTTCCACGTGATCCTTGTTGTTTTTTGAGTTACGGCGTGTTGAAGGTAACCCCCCATTGCCAAAAACTGCAAATTTGGACTTGAACCCACATTTTTGAAGTAGATTTTGAGAAAAAATAAAAATCTGAAGGTGGTTTTGAATGCATTTACGAACAGAATGATTGCCGATGAGATAATACTCATATTCATTTGTCAAACCTTAACAACAAAGCACCTAACTACGCAAGGCCGTAAAAAGTGGAGGACCGGGGGGTACGTGGCAAAAAAATTGCAGGGGTCAGGGTGGCAACCGACATACATGTAGGCATGGAATTGGGGACAGTCGAGAAAAGAAAGACTGCGAAACACGGACATGAGAGAAAATTCAAGAGATCATTTGAAAACTCAGTATCAGTGCATGGTTTACCCTTTGAGGGCCCTGGCCAGGATATTGTTGTGAGGTCTCTGTTTTTGCAGCATAGGTCGTCTAAACACACCTGAATACGTGCACTTAATCATTCCTGCATGCCTTTCGAAAAATAGAGAATGATTTGTAATTCGAAGCTTTGGGAGTGTATGAAATTCACTGGATTTTTAAATTTAATAAGACAGTTTGCTGCAAAATTATATTTTTCCAGACGCCCCTCTTTGGCAAAGGATACCGGAGACAACAGTCGCTCTATTTTTTTCGTTTTTTTCTCGAAATTGTATATCACTTCAGAAAATTGATGACCTGACAGGTAACATCAACTGCTGCGCATTCCTGATTTTTGAAAGCTAAATATTGATCTTTCCATATTTAGGGGCCCAGTCCTTGAAGGGAGCCATTGGTGACATGCAAGCTGCCACCCTTTTCGTGTTTCCATTGACAAATTCTTAAGGGGCCGCTCACAAAGCGAGTGCCCAATGTTGGAATCGATTACCTCTACTTTCATTTTGAGGAGTGTCACTTCTTGCAGGGTCACACGACGATGGAATTGGTTGCACTCTTTTCCGAGCTTATTGATGTTTAGCCTTTCATCGTAAGGTGTCCCATAACAGACGGGAACCTCTCTCGGTGGGGCAGTTAGGGTTAATTGTCCCTTTGTCCCTCTATACATGTAAATCCGACACTGCCAAGTATTTAAGAAGGAAAGCTGAGATTCCAAACTCACCAAAAACACAACACACCCGTGCAGAGCACACCAGTATCAAAACATTCGCTCCAAACTACCAAAAAAATGTGAAAAATAACAATAAAATTGACAGCCATCGAAAGGTGGAATTTTGAAGAGGTTGAAGGCCACTATTTGTGAATTACACAAAAGGTCTATTTCTGATGGTTAGTTATAAAATAATGTTACTTTTTCCATAGTATAAAAAGAATGGTACTTCTTTTGAAGATCATTAATAGGAGTTGTTTGCAAGAAATTCGCACCTGTCGAAAAGACTGTCGAGGCTACGATTTGTGATCGAACGGGGTACTCAAAGTACTCGTAAACATCAACAAAGATGTCTGCGTTTTTAAGAGTTCAAGTTTGTATTGAACCGTTATAGGAACCTCTGAAATGAGCACAAATGCACCTTAATATGAATGCCCCATCTCCCCTGTTCCCCTGGTTACCCGTCAAAAATCTGTGAGCATACCTGTGGAAATTACTTACAATATTCCGTTTTGATGAACAAATTCGTTGGTTTCTGAATTAAATGTTGGTGTATCTACGAAAATAGACAGATTCATAGATACTTTTTGACAATTAGAAGCGAATCTTGTAAGAGTTGATGAAGTTTTAGTGAATTTAGTTGCAGTCTGAAGTTGTAAAACTTTATAATCCAATCCCCAAATAGTACAGTACACTTAGACAATATTTCCCTATCTAAAACAACTCTCAAAGACATTGATGAAATTCAGACAGTTCCATGCGCCCACCCTGCCTAAAAATGGGGGGCTCGAATTTTTGATAATGTGGACCTTTTACTAAGATTCCCGGGGTACGTTCAGGGCTATGAATTGTGCATTTTTGCATTTCCTGCCTTTTTAGTGGGATTTTGTCTCGTTTTTTACTTTTTTGGGAGTGTTTGTATCTTTGAGGTGGACTTTACTTCCTACGTCACGAAATGGGGGGGGGGTCGTTCGAACGTCAAATCTATCAGGAAACAAATCATCTGAAAACAGTTTCACGAAACCAAAACATCCTGTGCACAGTGGTGAAAAGATACACTGGACTAGTTTGCAGAGGGACCAGATGTACACTGAGAGTACACAAAAAGCTGACCTGTTCCGTCACGAGACCAAGAGTACACCTGTGCTTATTATCCCTATAAAAATAATCGATCTGTCGCGGGTCCAAACAGTACTGGCTGAGATAAATAGTTTTACAAAGCACACTTTGGTAAAAAAAATCACAAGACTAGTTCGCCGAGGGACCAGAAGTACACTGAAACTCAACATCTACACAAATCAAGCTGGCCTGGTCTGTCGCGAGACCTAAAGTGTACTATGCAAAAAATTTTAATTGAAAACTTCTCTCTAAAATTTTAATCCCCAGTGGTTACTCATACGTTAGTCCTATCCTTCTGTTGTCTAGACTGTCGAGGAATTTGTATATCGGATCCAGTGATTTGCTCGTCTTGGAACCATTCTACCCAGATATCTTCGATGTTTGTTCCCAACGCTTGCACTTCGTCAACTGCTGTGTCAATGAGCTAGTAAGCCTCTACAATGTCAGCATCTCGTTTCGCAGCTCAGTTCACACTAAGACCCTTGAGGTTGTCAAGTCCATTCAAAAGACTTACATGCACAACTAAATTTGATCCGTTCATCATGGGCTACTTCAAACCTTGACGAAGCATCCCAGGACCTATTTGCATCTCTTGCAATTTTCGAAATAAACGTCCCAATGTCTGAACGCTTGAAACCCGAAGTACTAATATCAAATAAATGCCCATGGGCATGAGCGTTTCATCGGGTGAGCCTTTATGCGGAAATTCCCAGTATAGAAGACGGCAGTGTGCTTATTGCAGGTAGACAGGTGTTGAGGTCGGAACTGGGGCTCCTTAGGAGGCCTGTTGAACATCGCACGAGTCCCGCAAAACTTTGTTGTGAAAGAACTGCCTCCCCGCAATTTCTGGTACTGTACACTTTTCGCGAATGCGGTCACTTTCTCAATGTGAGTGCCCCCTTGGTCATTCCTTGTATAAACATAACTCGTTATAGAGTGTGGTCTTCAAACGGACTCGCGACCAGACCACGGCGCCCGCCACAATAGCAATTCTTCGGAAAAAGATTTTTTTTCAAAAATATTACATGTACATGTACACAATATTACATGTATATGTACACTGTATAATATTGCGCAAGACAACTTTACTATACAACAGTTACAAACGTGTGGAGTGTAATAGAATGGCAAGGCATTACAGACGAGGTAAAAACGTTGCACATCAATTCGCTTGAACATCAGGGTTGCGGCACCGCAGTATTTCCCCAAATCAAATCAAAATGTATCTTAAAAGAAGCTAGTTACCTAAAGAAATCAGCCATAGAACTGCTCTTTCAGCGGTGAATCCATCTAAAATGCTTGGCTACTTCAGAAGTGTCGACCGAAGCGCGCGCACAATAAATCCCCGCGCGTTTTGCCGATGAGCCACAATGCAAAAAACTGTATTTTCAGAGTGAACCTCCCCCCTCAATTTTTTCCAAGTTGGTTTACTTGGGGTTTACACACGCTGGCGGTGCCGTTTTTGTTTTGCTGGAGACGCTTTTGTTTTCTTTTTTTTAATTTTTGGGTCCTGGCGCGAGGGGGGGGGGTTTAAACCCCCTCACCCCCCCCCGTAGATCCACCACTGCACAATTCAAATGACAATAAATGCACTGTTTATTGAGTTAGGAACACGATTAGCGGTTTACATTCACAAACAGGAGATCAAAAGCAGTTAAGTCTTTTGATCAAATTAAACGCATCGTTCATTAACTTTCTTGATATTTTTAGTTTCCAGTTATATTGCGCAATAAATTTCCGTTCTCCAGGTAACTAAACTGAGTCTTTTGTTTGCATACGTAGCACGTGATGCCTCACGCACGGTCTTTGAAAAAACATGTAAACCGTGAAGTAAGCACGGGCGCAGAATCTGATGTACAGGAACTGAATTTGAACTCCCCGCGTTGTACTGAAGACCGAGTACATGTTTCTGGGGGTACCCTGTGAATCATTGTCCCCCAGACACCTGAAATTGTGCTACGCGAGTTTTAACAAGAGATTTTTAACAGCCACAAAAGCAATGTACCAGAGACTCCGGAACTTCACCCGTTCAAAATTCATACCTTCAAAGCATAACTCCAAAATGGTGTTCCCCAAATGAAACCGGAAGATAAAGGTACCTTAGGGCCAGTACAGATCGGACTGATAAGTAAGAGCTGAGCTACCCGTCTAAAGCTGACCAGCGGCTAGCCTAGTTAATCCAATTCGTACTTTCACACCTTCAGTCGGCGTGAGCTACCGGTACATAGTTCATGAGACAGACAGTCCAACTCTCAGGTATGCAGTTGCGCTGGCCGGTCTCATTTTCCATCTCCGCGACATTTTGTTGAAACAGGGTTACCTCCCGGGAGGTTTGCATCCCACTTATGTCAGGCATGAGGGTGAAATTGGTGACATCCGGATAATGGTGGAGTTGGCCATAGGAAAGGGGTGGGAGCAAGATTTTGATGAAAACGAAATGGTTCATGTGCCCCTTCACCCCAATAATTTTACCTTCCTACGGGCCTGTTTGGCCACCGACCCATTTTCTGTATCGATTTCGTACTGGGGTTACTAACCTCCCAGCGCGTGGAGTGCTTAGGAATGAACTGTTGTCCTACTTTAAAGCGGACCACAATGCACCACCTTGACCCACTTGTTAGCTACACCCGCCACCTAGTTGGAATCGATGCATCGGAAATCGTTTGGAAAAATGTTTTTGTGATAACTAAGTTAATTACCCACTGCAAATTCAGATGACATTGCTCGTGAATGTTGAAACTTGAACGTGGCTAAGGAATGTTTTGGTCATGTTGGTCCAAAACAAGTTTGCTTCAAGATGCTGCAGAGGACTTAGGACATACAGGTATGGGCCACTAGGAGGCGCCACAGTAGTCGAAGTCGTCGGAGAATCATTGCCAATCGTCCTCTTCATAGTAAGAACATACATGACAATTTTCACAATCATCCTTAGAGTGGTTTGGTTGACGGAGAGACAAACGCCGAAAACAGACATGAAAACAATAAAATGGCCACCAGGTGGCGCAAAATACCTCAAATCCATACGAAAACGGGAGGATAGCGTCACCTCATTAATAGATGCCAATGAGCCAAATTTTATAGAAATCCGTTGAGGACTTTGATGATACCGAGGTAAACGTAAAAAACTAAAATTGCCACTAGGGGACACACCCGTAGTCTGATCTGTCCGAAAGTCGTTGTCGTCCGTTGTCAACTTCATATAAATACACTTGCTACATTTGATAAAGATCCTGTAGAGCGTTTAGGAGATACAGCCATGGGCGCCAAAAACAAACAAAACTGCCACTAGGAGGCGCTACAGTAGTCGAAGTCTTAGGAAATTCATCGTCAACCGTCCTCTTCATAGTAAAAACATACATGCCAATTTTCATAATCATCCTTAAAGTGGTTTGGGTGATAGAGGGGCGGACGCCAAAAAACGGACTCGAAAATAGTAAAAATGCCCACTAGATGACGCAAAATGCCTCGAACCCATCCGAAAACGGGGGATAGCGTAAGCTCATTAATAGATGTCTATGAACATCGATTGACGACATTTGAAGATACAGAGGCAAACGTAAAAAACTAAAATTGCCACTAGGGGGCACAGCGGTATTCGAGTCAGTCCGGAATTCGTCGCTCTCTGTCATCAACCCCATATGAACACACCCGCCAAATTTCAATAAGATCCAGCAAGGGGTTTAGGAGATACAGCCGCGGACGCCGGACAGAGATGACGGTAATATGCACCCACATATAAATATGATGGCGCATAAAAATTGTTCGCAGTCCGCCATTACCCTCTGACACAGCGCCATCTATCCTGAGAAGTGGCCCTGTGGAAACTATCCTATGACACAGCGCCACCTATACTGAGCAGTGGCCCAGTGGAAACATGATGAAGGACACACGGAATTCCGTGTGTTGGCATCAATGCGCATGCTTGGTTGGAAGTTTATCGATCACATCGCCACCACTTGCACATGCCTTCATGGCACTGTACTTGTTTGGGCTTAGCCACGGGAGCGAGGTTCCATTGATTTTGTTAGCTTCGATCACTGTCCGCTTTAATAAATTGCATCTATTCAAGTCAATGGTGGTCGGCATACTACGTACAGTAAAGTGAAAGGGGTTTCCCAGTTTTTCAACCAATGGGAATGATTGAATGTTATGACGCCGGTTTCATTACTTTAACCAATGAGAAGCGATGACAAACATCGATCCACAGTACTACCTTTGGAGGCACTGAACAGTTCTCACAGTGGTTTGCCTGTCAGAACACACGTCAATGGACTCTTCACCCTTTCTTCACTCTGTCAAAAAGTGCATGCAAATAAAGAAAAGTTTTGAGTCATCACAAGCCCTACAGATGAACACAGAAACTTTATTCTCTCTTGCATTTTTGACCCTTTCACTCCCAATGGAAACCAAGTCAGACTAAGAAAAATAAGGGCAAAAAAATGCAAAATCGGCACTTTTCACCCCAAAACCACCACTTCCCTGCCGATGCTAGACTAAACCCAACACTAGATTCCGAAAGCAAATTCCCCACCGATTTCAAAAATGTGGTCCAAAAGTACTGTCAACCGACTAGGTTTTTTGCAAATCTGGCTTGTTTGAGGGCTACCTGAAATCGCGGCCAATTTCTCAGTTGCTACACAGCAATGCCAATTGCAACAGTGGGCCACCATCTTGAAGAAGAGTGCAGCTACAGCCGAGAAAGTGGCCTTTTTTCATTCTCAGCATGTTCACAGATACAAACAAACCACATTCACTGAGTCTCCATGCAATGCCTACCTAAAAATGCCCCCAAACTTGGCCTACCCCAAAATGTTAATATTTTCAGAGTGCAAATTGGCGCAGCCGCAGCCTAACTGTTCAGTGCCACCTTTCGTAGCACAGTGAAAGAGTGTAAGTCCGCCATTTTCTCTCTTTGTTGTTAAGCTAACTAATGACTGACGAGTTTACATCAACCAGTGATAAAACGCGTGCTACTGAATGATACGAGTAGTCCTGGAATGCCAACCCCAGCACGTGACCTATGAATTCTATCATAGCGTCACGGTGCAAACCCGAGACTATAGCCGTGAGAGTTTTCACTAAGAATTTCCGGCTGCCTGCTCGGGTGAGTTTTGATCGAGAGTTGTAGTTATCAAATCGAGCCTTATTTCATTATTTCATTTTCATTTTTTTATTATTGTTCATCAAGCGAGTCTTGCAATGACCAATGACAAAAAAGATGAAACTTTTCCAGGAGATGTATCCTTCCACAAATAAATAGCCTTGTGTGATAGAAATAATTTTAGTGTGATAAAATTTAGCTGAAACGAACGTTTTTGCATGAACGAAGTCAAAATAATGATAAAAATGAAAAAAGAAGAAAGTGGAAATCAAATAAGAGGAAATCGACAACAAAACAGGAAATCCTCTGAAGAAGAAAATTCTAAGCCTTGACAAGCGAGACTCTCGAGGTACGGCTCCATTCAATCAGCGATTTCGCGGCAAAGTTACACCACAAACCCGACAATGACACTGGTCACTCTTTAGAAGTGCCGACCTGTTACCCTTCGGGATGCCATCCCGCCACACCATCCCACTTCTTGACACACGGCTAAATTGACATGTATTATCATATACTATTGTAATTTCCCATGCGACATAGCCCTATTTTGGCGCTCGATTAAAAAGAAAAAACGGTACGTTTTGGGGTTTTTTGCGGCATCCGCAATTTGCCATTCAACTACAAAAAACAACAAAAAACGCTGTCGAGTATTTTGGGTGTTGCAGCTCCCATTCGACAAAAAACACTGTTGGTATGTCGTTGTGTGTTGCGGTGAACATATCAACCTTACGTTTTGGCTTAGACCTAGGAGTCGAGCTCTTTGTTCTGGAGTCCCTCTTTTCAATCCTGTTGTTCCGTTTTTTCGTTCTTGAATGTTGACCATGACAACTGTGCAACAGGTGTTCAAAATAACATCTCTTTTTATTACTATCATTGTTTCCACAGTCCACTTTCTTTGGTAATATAACAGTCGTAAAAATATGTTCCAGTGTCTCTTGTTTACGGTAACACACACTACAATGTATCACGATCACTAACTTTTACTTCCTGAAGAAAAGTGTTTATTTCAGTCTAAACTGTCATGAAAAGTCATGCCATCAGTGTGATGAGTACAGTACATTTCTATGTCACGTGATAGATGTTTGCAGATTTTTCATCTATCAGGAAACCTTTATCTGCGAATTTCCAGATAGATACTTGGAGTAGTTCATGGCATTTTTAGAAAATATCGCTGCATTCTGAATTTTTATTGAGTAATTGTATCAAAAGGTTCGATTATAATAAATAAAGATGTATAATTTTGGATAAATGCCTGACTAAATTATCCATAGCAAGTGTGAGGGACCCATTTTTAAAATCGTTGACCTTATAAGGTAGAAATCTCTTGAAACATTGAAATTATCTCCCTGTTGCTTTGATTAGTCACTTGTATAAACTCTCTGGTTCATTTCCTTTTCATGTTACTACTGCTATTTTTTCGCAGTTTGGAAACTTTCGTTTTTTAGAATTAAAAAATGAACCAGTCAGGTAAGCGAAATGATAATTACGTGGAAAGAGGAAAATTCCAAGCCCTGAGTTATCCAACTGTGAAATTCCCGAAGAGCTACTTTCCATACTTCACATGTGACGTAACTACCGATATTTTCCATTAACATTCCGGCAACGTGACCATGAATTACGATAACTATTTTATTGCAGCGAACTTGAAAGTTCTTTTAGTGTCTAGATTAATGTCATCTCTACACTGGTGTAACTAGTCATAAAATACAAAACGAAACGCAGAACAAGAGTGATAAAAACAAAGAACAGAAATGGTACGCCAATAGCCGAAGGTAGGGGTAGGAATCTGGAGACCGAGACAAGCATACCTAACACTTATAAGTCAGGGCCTCCTCGAGAAACTTTAATAAGGCATAGCAAAACTGCATGAGCCGAAACTATAAGTAAATGACGATTCTACACGTTCATGGAATTCCTGAATACTAACAACAGCCTTGTGAGCAAAAATGGGAGACAGACAACTGCAAGGTCAATACAAGTTTTTAAGCAGTAAGAAACCAGCGACAACCGATGTCCAGTAAGTCAACGTAGGACCAACACCGGCGTTGATGACACAGTCAAAGGATGCCTGTTTAAAGACCATGGAGAAGACTCGCTTAGCAGTTTCCACAATCAGTCCACGGGCACTCGCACCACAGCTCTCGCCGGCAATGTTTCCCGAGCAACCGATATAGTCGTTGGTGTACCTAGAATTTATGAAGATTCGCCATTGACTTAAACGTGCACCTCTGTAAGTAATGATTGCAAGAATATTGAAGCGGTTGCAAAACCACATTCCATGACAAAAAGAAATTATTTAAAACAATTTACCGTTATGGCATTGCTTTCAAGGTGTTAGTCAAATAGGGGGTGATTTCAAGCCTTCGAAAGAACTTACGTTCCGTTATTTAAGCTCGGGACCAGATTCTTTAAGTTGGCTTGCCCCAACCTGTCATTCTACACACCCAGCACAATCTCAAGGAATAAACAGCTGCAAGTTCTTTGAAAACCCGAAACCTCTTCTCATCCGGGTAATAAAATAGTCTGACACTAACGTTGTAGTGGTAAGTGGTCTACATCAAATGTTCGTTTTTGGGTGGAACCCGGGTATCGCCATGTTTTAAGCACGCCCTCAGCATGCGCGCAACCCAGGGAAGAGGGGGGAGGAGGCTCGAAGGAGCCCTATATTTGACGAAGTGGGCAAAAAAGGTCCGCCTCAGAGAAACAAAAAACTCCGTAAAACGTGTAAAATGAGACAAAAGACCGCTAAAAAGGCAGGAACTACCAAAATTAGAGCCCCGTATTTTTAGGCTGGGTACGCGCATGCTTCAGATATTAATTACAACTCGATTACTGCGATGTCAGAGGGTTTATTTTAGTTAAAAATTGATAAAAACCAGTTTTCGGTTATACAGAATTTGTTAAATGCACGACACTTTTCATTGTTCGCAGTCTTTATTCCGTTAGGTTCGTACTTTCGGAACAAAACTCTACTCTCAACTGAACATAGATACAGTAACTGACCTAGTCGTACATTTAACAAATTCTGTATAACCGAAAACTTGCTCCCGAAGTACAGCCAAAAACCAGTTTTGAGTAACATTTCCAGTATGGAGGGTGTAGTTTCATTATAATAGACAAAGTGATGTGTGGAAGAAAGAAATGCACTGTGTAAATTCGACCGTTCACTTTATACCTGCAGAGTTTATTTAATTTCTCCCTCGCGGAACCATATGAAAATTTCAGCGACTGACTCTGCTCGCTATATTTGTCCAGGCACACTTGCAATTGGTCTTCCAGTTCTTTTTTAAACAGGCATTCGTTGTTCTCAATGTAGACTAAAATAAAAAGCAAAAGAAATCATTCGCCAATTAAAATGCATGCTTGTTTTCAAAAATAAAGTGTCGCAAATTTTAATTTGCTATTGTGCTATATAGTGTACGACATACCACGATATACTATCAATAATCTAAAATTTAGTCAAAAAAATAATGCAGCATTTGCCACTTAATCGACTTTAAACGTGAAATCAAGATAAGTGCTAATTAAGCTAATTAAAGGCGACTAGCCACGATAACATCGCTTTCAACGTTCAACCGGAATTGAGGCATGACTTGCGACTAGATTAAAGCAGTCCAATTTTGCATAAGCTGGTCAGCCATCTAGCTGTTTGAAGACTATCTTCAAAATACAGCGAGGTACCACTGTATGTTGAGCTCCGTTAAACCCCAAAATTTCACACACCCCGGGTAGTTCTGCTCGTCACCTTGTCGTAAAACTTATATCAAAATGGAGAGCTAACGACCGGTGGGGTGCATGCAAAATATGGGAGTCAACCGACACTCACCTTGCCCGAGTGAAAAACAATCTAATAAACGTTATTTTCTGGCATTATTCTCCGCCTTTTGTAGCAAAGAAAAGTCTCTCTTCGTTTTCAAAACAGTACGTTCGTGACACACGGCAGCAAAGTTTACTCTGATATTCGGTTTGCTGGTATTAAAATACTATGAACTTGTAACGAAATGAAACGCAACCTCGTGGAAGAGAAGAACAGTTGATTGAAAAATCGGGAAAAAAGAAACTGGCCAACAGGTGACCAGTGCTGTAGTGGTAAAATAAGACGTAAGTAGACGGCCAAAGCCCACCGTATCACCTTGAACATTGAATGTAACTTTGGGTGCGTAGGCGCTACGTTCAAATGCCAAAAGTTGGTTGGCTGCGCCTACGTGCGCCTACGCCCCACTACAGCACTGCAGGTGACGCAATATTTCATAGCAGCGAAAGCCCATGTAAAAGATCGCACCAGAATTTTAGCAGCAAAATAAAGGTAGAACGCCAATTTTCCAACACCGGAAAATAATTCGGTCTACTCAAGGAAGAGTGTAGTTTTTAATGACACTAATTTCGAGTCAGATTTCATTTGGTCGTTTTTTACCTACATCGGCAAAAAGCTGTATATATAGTATACAGCTTTGCACCAAGGCTAGTCAGCTCTGTGGTTTTCTGGAGCGTTTTTATCATGTAAATCTTCATAACCATCGTCTTAGGGACGGAAAATAAAGTCCAATCGTTTTAAAGTGTAAATTGCAAGGTCTCAACCAATTTGAACAACAATATGCTCTAAATTCATGTTTATAATTATTATTGCTATATTCTTAACATCAACTGAATTGTACGTCGCTATAAAAAGTTATTTACATATTTGTTGCCGTGGCGTTGTAACGCCATTGTTGTAACGGAAAATAGAAACGGCGCCATTTTCCTTCGTTACACATCTGTGACGTGGTGTTGGGGAACACAAAGAAAACAATATGGATCCCAGTGAGTACAGCAGCGTAGATGAAGAATATTTTGAAAGATACAGGGAGGGTCAGGTGGAGTTTTCAGACGATTCTGACGTTTCGGATGTGGAGGAGGAGGCGACAGACCCCATAGGAACCGTTGAATTTGTGCTCACACCTTCTCTCTAGTAGAACCGTTTCCCTTGCTCCGGTTGTCGACGATCCAGCCCCAGCCGGTTCGTGCAGTGAATATCAACGGGCAGAAGGTGCGCAGGAGTTGCGACAGAATGTTAGTGACTGGTAAGAATATTATAAATATGCATCATACTACCGCGAATTACTACTTGGTCTTTTTTAATTTTAAGTTCAGTAGCTTTACCGGTCACTCCCAGGCGCTCTCGTCCCCACTGATGAATCATTTTTCAGCCGTGGATAAGTACCAGTTTCAGTGATAAAAAATGGGACTCGTTGCACTTACGCAAATCACTCAACAATGTGTGGTCTTTCATTATTTGTAGACAGTGGCGCATTGGTTTGGGCCCCGGACTCTTGTTTGTGAGACTCGGGTTCGAATCCTGGCTTTCACTGGCAGACAATTGGGCATTGTACGAAGTTGTCTCCTACTCCCCTGAGCTCAGTCTTACTAGTGAGTGAATAAATGTATGCATGGGAAAGAATGAGAACCACCTCCCAATACTCAACTGTGTAGTGTAAACAAGAGGAAAAAAGAATTGCAATTTTGCAACTTAGACTTTCTTACCTGGGGGCCGGAGGGAATTCCATGGGTTATAAAACAGGTCACTTCATTTTCATACTCTAGGGCCAAGTCAACTTGGACCCAGAGCAATGTACACACGTTTTTCTAACCAGGTTTAGTTTGTGTAAGTCAATGCTTTCATGCCTATGTACCTAATGTTGCTGTTATTTGTGAAAATTGGTACATGGCTTGGGTGCGAGTTGACTTGGGAAGGAACCGTCTGGTAAAGTTTCTAAAGAGTATAGAAGGCATCGGATATTGAGAAGTTTTTAAAAATGTTTACTGTAATATTCACGATTATTAACAAAACAGACCCCTCCATCAATGAATCAGGTGTCAGCAAATCAAACTAAGTATGTCCATTCCTATATATATATCCCCCAGGCATGATCTGCCACTGCCCTGGGTGTAGCAGTATTCATTTGTATGAAAAGTAAATATCTTTACTATTTATGTGATGTTTCAAAGCTTGTTTTTTGGAATTTAGTTTCATTTTTGTTCTGTTTTAAACAGGTCGCTGCTCAACAATCAGTCTTCTCGAAAACTGAGGTCATTGCAAACCCTCAATTAATTTGGCCGAGACACTCTTGGTAAATCAGTAATTTTTTCAATTCGACATTTTGATGTTTACTAAAGTAATGTATACATATTGTCACATCTTGCAGGTGCACGTGTGACAACTGTCAGACTACTGCAGTCATTGAAGAAAGAGTATGTTGTCAAGAAGTCGACAAAGTTATTGCTAAACTTGAGGACGAAATGAAGAGGGACAACTTAAACGGAAGAAAAAAATGTATCGTGTACCATGGAAGTTTTCAACCTGTGTGCATCAATCGTGATGTTTTGGAGACTGCATGGTTGCAGTATAAAAGCCAATATCCGGATGGCTATGACGGACCCTTTGATAAAAGGATGCGACACATAGCCTACAGACAGTTCCAAAGATGGGTGCATGGTCACCTAGGACGAACTGTCCGTGTTGTAATTCCAGCATGCGCAGTAGCCTGCATCAGAGCTTTTTACCCTCCACCGGGAAATGAGGAGGACTTTGAGTTTCAAGGGTTTTCTTATTAGTTTCATTTATGTATATATATATCGAGTTGTCTTATCCCTGGAATGCCAACTCCAGCTCATTACCTAAGTACTCTATTACTAAAACTTGTGACTCGGGGAGTATCTACTTTGGACGAGTTGAAATAAGTGACAAGTTCCATAGAGAGAACAAATATCCTAACAAACGAATGCAATCACAGCGCAATCTCAGTGGTACAAAAATGAAGTTGGCATTCCATGATGGATTTCTGTGTTTTCAGAATGGTAAACAATTGACAAAGAAAGTAGCATATATTGATGTTCAGGAACTTATAGTGACATGGTCATGACAAGTGTAATGTTACTAGAACTACATTATAAACCTCTAAACTCAACATCAGTTATGGTTTACTTAGGAATTGGTCTCACTGGAGTTGTTAGTGAGTTTCAAGTGAACACATTCAACAATATTGCTGTTACATAAAAATCTGGACTATTGTCTGAGGTAGAGACTGAATCTCCTGCCCTCTTCTTATACAGTAGGACTCGTTACATTGGTAGTGCTTCATTGGAAACTAGAAAGGCTAGCATGCATTAATTCCTGTAACGCCTCCAAGTAACTTTGACTTCGATGAAATATCTGTCTCACTGGCTCCAACTTACCGAGTTCTACTGTAATTCAACAAGACATTAACTACCATGACGTGGCAAAGTACTGAATTTCCACCCAAAAGCTACAGTATGCAATAGCTTCAGATGTCTATGACATGGTATAAAACACACAAAATTATACACATGTATAGGAAGTGAGAAATCTGGAGAGAGTGCTTGGACCACTCGCAAAAAAACTCGCAAGAAAATGTTAGACAGTAGAGTTGGGATTCTGTGCAAATGATTATTCTGTCGTACAATTTGAATGATATTGGCAGACACGAGAAGACTGACGACCCATGTATATTTTCATCACTACCAATGTTTTAGGTTTTTTTTTTGAAAGCTGTACAGATAGCAATGCTAGAGTATTTATAGTACCAGTATTGGAAATCGTGAAACACTTTTGAGCGTGCCATATGGCTGTCCGCTTTGTATAAACCCTGCGACATACTATGTTCTAACATTGAAACATTTCAATGTTACTTCAATATAATGACTATAAATATTGTGGCATAGCTTTTAGGTTTATTTGATTAACAGTAAACTGTTGCCGTCCCATATAATGCATCGGTAAGGGGGCGAAAAGGTACCTGTGTGGGTCGTCAGTCTTTTCGTGCCCCAATATCATTCATTGTCATGTATGTGATGGAAAGAAATATCAGTACTGTCCATTGACAAAACAAGCAGTCTAATTGAATTTGTCTGGATATCGGCTCCTCATCCGTGCCACGGCCTCCTCCTTGGACACGTCTGGAGCACCAGCACTCAGCATTGGAGGGGCGTCAATTTCCAAACAAATTTCGAGGTCACTGGCTTCTCTTTTATTTCGCAACAAGTGTAACGTATTCTTCCTTACTTCGTTCACATACTCTGAAAAGCACAACTGCAATTTAAAGTAAAAATCATTTTGAATCAATGATTTAAGTTAAACACGACGTCACCTAAGTGCAAGTTTTCGCCTACTTTTATAACCTTCAAGCAAAGGCCAAAACCAGAGTTAACCCTGTTTTATTTTTGAAGCAGGTTACTTTAATAATCAAAACCGTGCAACTTAAGTACCATCGTTAGAACAGTTCAAACTTTTGTCAGCACACCACCATCTATTACTTGGTTGACAAAACCCCACAAAGAACCTCCTGATGCTCAAATACAGTGGTCTCTGAAGCGCACCATAGCCTCGTAGGGGGGGGGGGGGGGGCTGTAGTAATAGCCGAGATTACCCGACTCAGGAATCGAACCCACGACCCCCATAAAACCGGCAAGCGTGCTAACCATTCAGCTAATAGGCAATTTCCCATTAGCGAGTAGCTAACAGAGGCTCATATGATTCACCGGAAGCACATCTACAACAGGGCTATAGTACATGTATGTAGTTACTTCAGAGCTGGGCCGCCCATCGGCATGGGCGGTGTGCACCATAGGGGGCTGATGGTATTGTCCCCCCAAGTGCTGCTCTCCCCATAGTACCAGGTGTATATCTCCACTCTAATTTGGCTGAAGACAATGATTCTCAAAAATATGATACCCTAAATGATCCTTACTGACTTCGCGTGACTTGACTTTGAGAACCATCAGCAAATGAAATTGCATTGGGTCAACATGATGCTCAACTAGCGCTGCTACACACACAACACCAAGAACAGTTGAATCAACAAATAGCCTACTGGGCAACATTCCAAAGAAATACCACCGGCAACACTCAGCAATTGTTGACCGCGAGAACTATGGTGATTGCGAAAAAAGATCGTTATAGTTCAAGCACTGAGAAAGCGTCATGGATATAAGCCATAAATTATGAAGATAACTTACCTTTTCACAAGACCAGCTTCAAACTTCATGATATGTTTGTCGTCGAAGCAGCCGTCCTCAAAGTGGTCGGAGCATATTTCGGCTCCGACAGACTGGCCGACTCGACAGTCATTTTACAATGACGAGCAGTGCACACGAAAACGTGCCATTTTGCAGCCAGATGCTTGTCTTTGGGAAACCTAAATAGGGTCACGCCTTCCACCTGGCTGGTGTTAGCACAGTTGGCGCACACACACCGATGTACCATGTCAAATCACGCCAAGATTGAACGCTCCTTGTTCGTCTTCCACTGTTTTGTATGGGCGATGAACTGCATTGTGGGATATTGATCTAGTTTGTGTTCCCCAACACCATGTCACGGTGTCAAAGGTCAACTTTTCGCGGATTTTTTTTAATTTTCGCTTTTTAGCGTAACTACAGACACAATAACATGATAATTGGAAGAAGATATATCCAACTAACAATATCTTGAAAATATAATTACAATTTAACATACTTAGACCTTGCAATTTACACTTTAAGGTGAATTTAGAAACCGATTGTGTCGGGATAAGTGGCGTAGTTTGATTTTGATTTTCCGACAACTGAAACCAAGAGGAAATGCAAACACATCTAAATTTATCCGTGACGACGTGTCTAATATGCAGACAATTATGAACTTTCTTGAGATGAAATGGCAACGTTTCGCCAGCGTCTGCTGGTTTTTTCAAGACCATGCGACATTTGGTGGATTAGGTTGGAGTTGAGAAAATCGGCGAGAAACTTAAGTCAGAATCCTGGCCCAGGTGTGCGATAGGTGGACCCTCAAGCCTCCTCTTAGGTTCAAAGAAGGATTTCCAATTCTTTCATATGTACACTCCACGACTCCCCGTTCAAACCAATTTTTATCCTTGTCAAGGATTAGTACATTATCAAGGACAAAGCTATGACCAGATTCCTGGCAATGGAAAAATACGGCAAAGTCATAAGTGCCACCGTAATTAGGCCGACGATGTTGTGACAACCTTGTTCTGAAGGGTGGCTTAGTTTCCTCTACATAAGTTTCACGGCACTCTCCACATTGTATTCCATAGACCGCATTAGCTATCTTTTCCTTAGCTTGTTTATCCTTAGGGTGCAAGAGTTTTTGTTTTAAAGTGCGAGCAGGTTTGAAAGACGTGGCGATATCAAATGTCCTGAACACAGATCATAATTGTTCCGAAAGTCTTTCGATGTTGTTTGTTTCCAATCTGGGTATTATACGGGTAGCCTTGCTAAAGACCTAACATGGCCGGTATCCACACCTTTCTAGAGAGTCACGAATGTTGTGTTTCTCTAATGTCCTGTCGTTGTCGTCAAATACAATCAGATCCTCACGGCGAGGTAAGTTACGAAAAACACCAAGTTTGTGCTCAATCGGATGATGAGAGCCAACTATCACACACCTGGGACAAGAAGATTCTGCCTAAGTTTCCTGCCGATTTTCTCAACTTCGACCTAATCCACCAGAGGTCGCACAGGCTTGAAAAAGCTAGCAGACGCTGGCGTTGCCATTTCATCTCGAGTAAGTTCACTAAGGCCACATAATTTTCTGCATATTAAACTCGTACTGAATGAGTCACAACATACATCGATTTACTGGTGTTTAAAGTCCATGAACACGACAAAGAACGTAATTAATTATTGTTTTTAAGTGCTTTAGTGTAGTATCCATTCAATTACTTGTTTCTTCAGAAAATTACCACCCAAATCGTGACAATTCACAATCCTGGTATAAGCTGGTAGTAACCACAGTGAAGAGAATTAGTCCTGCTGAGTCAGGGAATTTAATAACTGCCCTTCGTTTTTGTAGCCTAACTCGAATAACTCACTATCAAATCCGTCTCCACAGAGGTAGTCGAACAGTGTTGTGATACTGTCCAGTTCATATCGTTCTTTTTGAGTACAGTAGCCACGGATTTCGTTCAAGCAGCTCTTCGCTTCCTCGAACTCTCTGTCGACAAAAACCAATGTAAAATAAGACGATAAGCCTGTCGTGTGTAGCGTGTCTTTAGACGATGCACACTACAAGCCCTTTGGCAACAACACTTAAGCGGCATCACTGATCTACGAGTACAAATGGAAAGTATTCCTAAAAAAAAACATTCCAGTTGTACCCGATTCACCGAGTACTGGCTTCTCCAACTGACATCCGTTCTCGGAACAAAACTATGTCAAGTCATATTGATTTCAGCACATAAATTAAAGGAACCCGTCATAGCATCCTTGTTTATTTAGTAATTAATCGCCAGACCTATTACAGAAGCATACACGTTAAGCTAAGTTTAGTTGAGACGTAATGAACGTTGAGCAGCTAGTCAATTTTAGTGGAAAATATTAAGTGGTCCAATTGAGTCTTGTACGTCACCGAAGACGTGAGCATAACACTGAAAACTAAATTACATCCTTTTGAGTTATTCTAAATTCAACTTCTGCACAAAACAATAGGAATTTTTAAATTATCTTTATCTTAAAAAAATCCAGTCTACACTGGCAAACTCTTCCATACTTTCGTCTGAAAACATGACCAAATTCGGCGTTTGTTGATATTTGGTGTGTTTGACAACAGCCGTCTAGCTAATTCTGGCAAACTGGTCCCGTTTGGCAATACGTCTGCACCTGCAAAGTCGATCCAACTCTAATTTGGCCGAGTTTGCAAACAGAACGTTTGCCTGAGTTGGACGTGAAAAAAGATAAGCACGTCAGGTGAATCAATCACTCACCTGCACACATTTCTAAACTCTCCTGGTGTGTAGCTTGGAATCTGTCCTCCCTGAGCGGCTGTCGCCACGCTCATCATGTCACCAAGGCATGTCTTCACTGAATACTCGGAACAGTCATCGTAACTTGCAGCCGACGCCTGGCTTACAATCACTGCAATGTGAATAGCTTAACGTTGAGAGAAATGGAGTTAGAAGGAAGAAACTTTAAACAAAAGACATCGGCTTAAAATGACTGAATGTTGTAAACTTACTAGAAATTTCCTAACGCCAAAACCTTCGTAAACATGTTGACGGCGATGTTCTTTAACCGGCATGAGCTAATATAGAGATACGTGCAAAAGAGCGTCATCCTTCTAATTGTTTTCGAGACTGGAAACCCCACATTTGCAGGGTGTTTCTCATTCACGACATCAGCCGAGTTTTTACAATTTCACATGCACTAAAACATAGATATTTCATGTATGCACAGGAAACTTCACAAGGAGCGCACAGTGTATAGAGTGTTACACTCTGGACCGCTTTGTCAAGTAACAGGTATTCGACCAGGGGCATTACTATGGGGAGAAAATATACATTATATTAGAATCAAATCTAGCCCAAGTGTTGTTAATGCGATATACCCTGTCTATTAGAGTTTTAATGAGACCTACTTTATAAACAAAGGATGTGAAGCCATGAAAACAAGTGTACAGTCCTGTGTAGGTCTTCTTATGAAATACTGATGTTATCACTGATGTGTTTTGTATATTTGAAAATCAGCGGTCAGCCCAGGAATTTTTGATGTATTTAAACTCGAGGCATCCTAATTTGAAATTCAGTGTAGAATTAGAGGTCGATAACATTTTGCCATTTCTGGA
>NMRA01000607.1:164573-249997 GCA_002633005.1 Phoronis australis | reverse complement strand
TGTAAAGTTTTCAGCTGGCATTAGGGTCAACTTGGCCGTTAACCCGCCCATGGTTAGCATATTTCGCCTGGAAAACAGACCTTTTTTGACCATCCAACTATTTGAGAGCCATTTCATAATAGTAAGAGATCTGAATCAGAACTTGCCTTCTTGACAGGAGGCACGAGTTTAATGCCGCTTTATGAATTTGTGATGATCACGTACACATGCATTTGAACAGTTTGCTCTATATCAATTTGTTCATTTTATGATGTTGGTAACAAACACGTAGCATCTGCAGTTCATCGTGACAGTAATGATCACTGATGATGGCTCGTTTTGAAATCCCATTAACAGAGGAACGAAGTTTCACGCATTGGGTAATGATGGTGCGACGCATGAGATTAATCAACGCACCAATTCATGTTTTTGTAGCTAGCTAAGTGATCCACGAGTTCTAGTGCAGCGAGTACGAGTTCGTTCTGATATTATAAAAGCCTAATTAATACATCATTGACAGGTTTTATTGAATCTTAGTACGCTCTTATCAAATCTTGTGATTCACAGTTAATTTTACTTATTATTCCCATCTTGTATAAACTTACAATCCTTAGTTTGAACACATAACACTAGGGAGCACTTCAAGTTACTTGTAGCTTTTCTGTTGCTGTGCTCGTAGTCTGTAATGTAAAAAGTTTTGTGGATGGAGAATGTAAGGAATACACAAGATTTGACCTTTTCTCTTATACCCAGTTCTAGTAAAAGTATCGAACAGGTTTGCATCTCTGTTCAATCGGACCCCCAATCCGTCATTCTGTTGATTGTGTTTCCCGTTAAAATTCTTTTGTTTTTATCATCATTGTTATTAAAAGTGTTTGTTTTATATTGTACAGTGTGTGTTGACCGCCATATGGCGGACCATGACGTGTCACGCCATCTTAGTCTGCAAGTCTTCATCGCTAGATGTGTTTTTACTATATTTTCATATTTCAGGGAGCTTATTTTATGTTTACTGAATTTGTAGTTATCAAGTGATGGTGAAAGAATAAACCTTTTCTTCGATTGGATATGCATTGTGTTGTTCAGTACGTGGTTTAGTCGTCTTGATGGTATCATTTAGCTTCATCTCCCCGTGTGAAAGAGAACGGGTCCATTCGGCCCTCGGTGCCAGTAAATTTCAGTGTAAGAATCTTGCACCTCGTTAATGGTGTATTACGCGCCCAGCGTCAGAAAAATAATGAAACATTGTTAAACTGTGCTCAGTTCAGATGGACAGGGTAATTGGCATGTTCCGAGATGAATACAAGGTTACTACCGTACCATACCTAAAAATGCCTTATTTCATTGCATTTTGCAGATTCATTTTCTTGTAACGGGGTCGTTATTTCATAAATTTTTATTCATCACATTACAGCATACCAATGGCTCACTGGTTCAACGCATATAACAAGTTTGTCCAACCTCACGGTCGCGACCAAGAAAGCGCCGTCGGCATGCCATTTTTGGGGGTTGTGCGGACTATTTTCCTCTCCAAAAGGTGTGGTTACGACATCATAGACCCACCAGTGTAAATATTGGCTTGGTTTGGTAAAAACGCGTCCGAGTGAGCGTCGTCTGCTAAGTGTTAACATTTCAACGTGGGTGGTATAAGCAGTTGTCTGTTTTGGCTAAAGTATCATGTATTTGCAAGAATGAAGTACAAACGTCAAAGCTAGTTCAACGATAAGTCATGTAGGACCGTAAGAAAATGTTCAACTTGGTGACATGATATCTCAAAAACTACTGGTCGGATTAACATCAATCTTTAGATACCATGCCTTATGCAATGCACTGTAAAATGTAGCTAGAAATTGTTATTAAGTTGGTCTAATTGGGCTATCAAAAATAAACTTTTATTAAAACGTTTGATTAAAACGAAAAAAACAAAAATACAGAAAACGCCTAACGGTATTTTTGACATTCCAAGATGAACACTAATGTCAAATTAACACAATTTGATTATTATTAATACCGTTGGATTTTACAAAACACATTGATGTATTCAGTGTAAACAGATACAAAACACAAGTGGCAAACTCATATGTAACAAACTTCCAATTCGCATTGTTCAGAGTAGGCCTAATTATCTAATGTGATTTTTTGAAAACTACACCTACTAAGAAAGTGTAACATTTTCTCGTTTTTTTTTGGAAAAATGTTGTTTCCATGAATTAAAAAGTGTGTTTAGATGTTCTTCATTGGGCAACTCTTATGCTAACAGAATTTACAGGCAAGTGGACGAGAAAGTGTGCACTGCATGGTCACTTTGGAATTTCCAGCGAGTCCTAGACACACTAAAGGCTTGCTGGCCCGTCACAGATTGAAGTGATCTAGACGCTACTCATGGGATAATGGCCAAATAAGTATTGGGCGAGAAAATTGTGGTCATAATCCAAGTCGCGCCTCTTTAGCGTACGAGTTTCAAAGTCAAGAAACGAACAATAATAAGAAAAACAAACTGACAGTTTCTTTATTTGAAAAGTAAAGATTAAACGGGTTCGAATTTTTAAAATGGATCCATTAACAAATTAGCGAATAAGTTTTCTCCAGCAGCGCAGGCTAAGCCACTAATTTATGAATCGATTAGGGAGGATTAATCGATGTATGGCTTACACTCGGTTACACGTTGGGGTCACAAAACCAACATATTAATTAGCATAGGTATTGTCTCATCCGTTAATTGGTATATGTAGATCAGCATATTTAGTATTCATTTCTTTAAGGCGGTGTTTGATACTTCTGGAAATTCTGGCAACTATTACATAAGATTGACCAGTTATGTTTCATTGAAGGCATGACCTCGTTATGTTTTTACGAGTTTAGTTTCGTTTCCTTCAAACTCTCTAAAAATGATCTTGTGGTTACATCACAACAGTGCAATTAAATTCAATAGACATCAGCAGGTAACACAATTTACTAAGCGATAGTTCAAGACACGTATCTCATCTTCATGTTTGCATTTACTACTAGTTCACAGTGAATGGCGCAATATAGCACACGGAATTGGCACGCGAAAATGTGACGATATAAAGACAAAAACACACTCACACGCGAACGCGCACGCACACACACACACACACACACACACACACACACACAAACACACGCACGCACACAGAGTAAGAGTACAAGAACTGATGATCAAGAAAATCTATTACAACAATATGTGTCACAAGATTGTACAAAAATAAGTTACACATCAACATAAAACGCATAGCAAAAATACAATCAGCAAAGCCAAATGAAAAAGACGTCCCAAAATGATATTTTATCGTAAGGTCACGGCAGGTCGTACTTACACATCTCCTTATATACATCCCCAATATTATGGAAACTAATGGCAATGTTGGAATGGTCACTATCACCGTGTATCCTCCTGTGCATACTCAGTGAGTCTTGGTAGCATTGTAAGGCCAGTTCGTACTTACTCATCTTCTCATACACATTCCCCATATTATGGAAGCTAGTGGTAATATTGGGATAGTCACCATCACCGTGTATCCTCCTCTCCATACTCAGTGAGTCTTGGTAGCATTGTAAGGCCTGGCTGTACTTACACATCTCCAAATACATCATCAATACTATGCAAAATATTGTCACCACTCAGGGATGGTCATCATCACCGTGTATCCTCCTCTCCATACTGAGTGTCTTGATAGTACTGTAAGGCCAGGTCGTACTTACACATCACCTCATACACATCCCCATGTGTTATGCAAACTTGTCACAATTCTGGTATGGTCACCTTCACCGTGTATCGTCCATTCCAAACTCAGTGAGTCACGATATTACCATAACGCCAGGTGGTTTTACAAATGTTCTTAGAATGCACATTCTCAATGTTATGCAAACTAGTTGCAGAGTTGGGATGTTCACAGGGCTTCATCCAGGATTTCGAAACTAGGGTGTCCAAAATGGGGCTCTCAATATTCCAATGCGACCATGATTCCTACCGGGTGTTCCCCCACCCTCAAAACCATTCACCACTAAGCCCCTCCCCCTTACAAACACATTTTTTTAACAAAAATATGGTCGAACAATGCTTTAACATATATGTTTACAAAAACAGCTCCCCCTGTAGTGAGCCTTTTTACAGAAAAACTACGTGGACCAAGACTTTTCCATGATTTACGAAAACAGCCAAGTAGCTTACCAACCAAATATTAGAGATATTGGTTGAAACATGAGTGCACCATGTTTTGGTAATCTCAAGTCAATTTGATGTCATTAAGTTTATCATTTCATCTCAACTTACTTTTAAACTTTGTACAATGAGTCACCAGAGCTGCGGTTATCAACAAAAGAATGAAAGCGCTCCGAGGAGCGACACAAGGCGATATTAACAAAAGAGAAGACGATGGAGATGATGACGAATATGACGACGAAGGCGGCGATGTTGAACAATTCAAGTAATGATAACATTCACAAGACGAACGTAGAGGCCAGACATCAGTAAATAAATTTCGCCAAGTACGTTGTTCTGACACTAAGTTTGAAATCTTGCTCTTTTTTAAGAATTTCAAAGTCAAAATAACTCGAAAACGGTAACTCTGAGAAAAAATTGTTTCAGGTCATTTGAAAGAGTGTACCTCAAAGAATCCTCATGCAAAAAATAACGTCTTTTTCCGCTTCCCGTTTAAAATCGCACTCCAGCACGACTAAAAATGGGTCAACATGCGCCAGATCCGCCATCTTGAAAGCAACTTCCGGTTTTTGGCTTTATATAATAGCATATCATAAAAAACTAATATCTGAAAAAAATCGAAGGAATCAGCCAATAATGCGCCCTCTACAGGAGAAAACGATTTTATGCCAAAATCGAGGTGCGCATGCGCGATCGCCTATATTTCCGCCACCTTTAACCGGAAGTTAACAATCTCCGGTATACTTGTAGCACACTTCCGGTCCATTTACTGTGCCGCTTCTTAGCCTTGTACGCAACTCCAGAAGCCTTTGAATCTTAAAATGGCCGCCACAGACGCCATCTTGAATCCGATTATGACGTAAAACAATAGGCTTTCAGTACTTCCAAAACTACGTGTTATGTGTAAATTTCGTGAGGATCGGACGAAAATTGCGACCTGTATCGTGCAAACAAACAAAAAAACTTAGTGACAGTACAGAGCAACATACTTGGCGAAATTTATTTCCCAAGTAAAAATGCACAGGTGACGTGTGGTTTATATTTTGGCAACATGTGTTACTGCTACTCTATATTAAAACAATAGAAGGCACATTGAAAATGTTCGTGGCAAAATATAAAATCAAAATAATGGCATTTATTTCACTTTTGATGTTTTAAAAATGATGAAAAACATGAAACTACATCTCTGAAACCCCAGTTTGTAGTTAGTAACCAAGGTCTTTGCCCATATAAAGCACTGATCCAAGACCACTAGATGCAGAGACACTTTGGCAACCAAACATGTGCTTAATGATCGACGGGTCTTCTCAATAGCTAAACATTGCAACATTCTATATACTATTCTTTGGGTTGGGCGGATACTTTTCTCACAGATCTTCCATTAAACTGGGACTAGTAATCTGTCCAAACAGGGGAAATTCTGCTTGACGTCCTTGCCAGGGCGTCCAGATTAGCACTAATCGCTCAGAACGTACGCTGCAGGAATGCCTGGATGGTCACCATCACTGTGTATCCTCCTGTCTCCATACTCAATATGTCTTGGTAGTGTAAGGCCAGGTTGTATTTAAACATGTTCTTATCAACATGCCCAATATCATATAAACAATGCAGTGGTAATCATCCACTGCATCCTCTTAATCATACTCAATGAGGGTTGATAATATTCTAAGGTGAGGTCGCACTTACACGTCTCCTTTTAACATCCTCAATATAATGTAGAAGTGCCTTAATTCTGGGATGGTCACCATCACCGTTTATCCTCCTCTCCATACTCAGTGAGTCTTGATAGAACTGTAACGCCAGGTCGTACTTACACATCTCCTTACACACACCTCCAATATTACATAGACTTGTCACAATTCTGGGATTGTCACCATGACTGTGTATCTTCCTCTCCATACTCAGTGAGTCTTGATAGTATTTTAAGGCCTGGTCGTATTTACACATCTTCTTATATACATCCCCAATGTTGTGCAAACTTGTGGCAATGCTGGGATGATCACCATCGCCATGTATCCTCTTCTCCATACTCAGTGACTCTTGATAGTACTGTAACGCCAGGTCGTATTTACACATGTTCTTATACACATCCCCAATGTTATGCAAACTAGAGGCAAAGTTAGGATGGTCACCATCACCGTGTATCCTCTTCTCCATATCCAGTGAGATGCGATAGTGCTCTAAGGCTAGGTCATATTCACCCATCTCCTCACACACATCCCCAAAGTTATGCAAACTTGTGGCAATGCTGGGATGATCACCATCACCGTGTATTCTCCTCTCCATACTCAGTGATTCTTGATAGTATTGAAAAGCCTTGCCATACTCACGCATCTCCTTATGCACATCCCCAATGTTATGTAAGCTAGTGGCAATGCTGGGATGATCCACATCACCATGCATCCTACTCTCCATATCCAATGAGTCTTGGTAGTATTTTAAGGCCAGGTCGTACATACACATCTCCACATAAACATCCCCAATGTTATGTAAACTAGTGGCAATGCCGGGATGATCCACATCACCATGCATCCTACTCTCCATATCCAATGAGTCTTGGTAGTATTTTAAGGCCAGGTCGTACATACACATCTCCTTATACACATCCCCAATGTTGTGCAGACTTTTGGCAATCTTGGGATGGTCACCATCACGATGTATCCTCCTCTCCATACTCAATGAGTCTCGATAGTATAGTAAGGCCAGGTCGTACTTATCCATCTCCTTATACACATCCCCAATACCATGCAAACTGGTCGCAATGTTGGGATGTTCACCATCACCGTGTATCCTCCTGTCCATACTCAGTGAGTCTTGATAGCATTGTAAGGCCTGGTCGTATTTACACATGTTGTTATACACATCTCCCATGTTAAGTAAACAAGTGGCAATTTCGGGATGATCACCGTCACCGTGTATTCTCCTCATCATACTCAGTGAGTCTTCACAATATTGTAAGGCCAGTTCATACTTACACATGTTCTTAAACAAATCCCCAATGTTATGCAAACTAGTCGCAATGTTGGGATGGTCACCTTCATCGTTTATCCTCCTCTGCATTTTCAGTGAGTCTTGATAGTTTTGTAATGCCAGGTCATAGTTACACATCTCCTTATATACATCCGCAATGTTACGCAGAATAGTGGCAATATTGGGATGGTCAACATCACCGTGTATATTCCTATACATACTCAGTGAGTCTTGATGGTATATCACAGCCAAGTCGTATTCACCCATCTTGATACACACATTCCCGATCGAATTAAGAATAGGTGCAATGTATCCAATTTCAACATCATCATACTTCCCATACTCGCACTTGTTCATTTCGTGCAAGCTTCCAATCGTATTCAAAATACACTTAATCCCCGTTTCACCGAGGTCAAGGATTGGGGGCCTGTATTCGGTCATGTGTTTTTGCCCGATAATTCTGATAGCAAGCAAGTTATATTTCAAAACTTCTTCTAACTGTTCTTCTGCTTCGTAGGTTTTACCGATGTAAAACAGGCAATCCCATACTGTACTGTTTGTGTGGTCACAGAAAATATTCTTTCCTTTGTGTTGAACTATTACGTCCTCCCTGATCCTTTTGTATGGATTTGCAGAAACTGATTCAATGTGAGCAAAAAATCTTTCTCGGGCAGGTTCGTAGGAGAAGCAGTTTAATTCAATCAAACCTTCTGTTAAACGATTTCTATTGAAAAACATGCCACATAGTTTTCGATTTCTACAGGCATCTAATAATTCACCACTTCTTACAAAACCTGCTAACGGTAACACTGAATAGTAATACCGAATTACCAAATGTTTGAATTTGTTATATCCTGGTACAGCATTCTTTCCCCGATCGGATGAGATTGAGTTTCCAAACAAAACGAACACTTCGTGCTGTCTTGATTTACTACAGTACATCACGAACCTGAGAAGGGCCACGATGGAAATGACCACAAGCAAATTATGCCCTCCATCGGGTGTCAATATGGATTCATATATCATTTCATTTATAGTGTCCCAGATAAAGTCATTATTCAACCTAAATAACGCTTTCATTAGAGCTATGACCAAAGTCGGCAACCGCAACATCTCTTTTTTAATGTCATGAGTTGCTGCGACATCCGTGTGAAAACTCAGTTGTGGTAAGAACTCATCCACTACATTACGGATATCCTGAATGTACTTCCTGCGCGAGTCTTCCTTAGCCTGATTATCTGCTCTGAGCGAACTGAACTTTGCAAATAGCCGATCATTCCCATCGAGTTTGCTTGTAATCGCCAATACGCGATCGAAGTTATAACCCTCCTTAACGGCTGTTTCATAGTTGCACATTGCAGCCATGTTTTTGGGCGATTTTATCAATTCTACGCCTCGTCTTTCGGGTCTGTCAGGTCTTCCAAGTGGTGTTTTGCAAGCAAAAGGCGCAGCACTATCAAATTCAACTCCCCTAGCTACAACGGTGTCACTGAACCAATTCCCACCAGGTGTGAAATAATCATTGAGTGACTTAATATTCATGGTCTTCAGATTTGTTTCTCCAATGTTTAAAACGAATATATGCATAAGTCGAACCATGTTTCTGAAATACTCGAGACCTTGGTCATCATCTTTTACCAAAATGGCCCACTCCAAGTCTGAATAAGGTGTTGCATCTCCTCTTGCTAATGATCCCATGACTATGGCAGCGTATTCCTGGGGGGGTGGGCCCAATATACTTCGGCATTTTGACAGAAGACCTTTGTGAAATCCCTTCAAATCCGTACACAGGTCTTCAAAAATACGTCTCGTTTCCTTGACAAACTCCTTTTCCACCATCACTCTTTCTCTAGTTTCTGCTTCCAAGTTCAGTTTTTGAGCAAATCTATCTAGTGCCTGATTTGCTGTCGGAGTAATTTCTCTCCTGATGCAGTCCAATTCTTCTTTTATTTCACACCTGAAATCCATTGGAATCTTATTACTTGATACTGATATTATTTTGTAGAATGCTCGTTCATTTTGTTCCATTGAAGCTTCAACTTGATGCTTCAGTTCAGATTTGTTATATCGCATTAATGCGGCGTTGTACAACGCTGAGGCCGTAACAAAATGCTGGCCTCGTTTTTGCAATAAACCTTGCTTCATGTAAACGTCACCCATTTTTTGAAGGGTGTCACCACCTAATCTTGAACCCCTATCTTCTTCAGAAAGTTGCCGTAGTTCTGACGCCAACCGTTCTTCCTCATCGTCAAGTAGCTCTGAAAAGAACATGGACATCTCTCAATGTTATTTTATTTCAAATACTTTTCGCCTGTTTCAGTGAATCTCTAAGTTGAATTGGTGGGTTCCATAATAAAAGGTCACCAGTTAAGCTTAGATTTTATAGACATCACAAAGCACAAACAAGTAAATGGCTTTCACGAGTTTGTGCCCAAATTTTCATAAATTTTAAATTTGCATGATCACCTTCTACTTATGACCAGTTAATTGTGTAAATTGGCCAGCTCAAAAAAAGAATTAACTCCAAAGAATGGTGATCATCCAAATTGTAGGTCTGTTGACATTTCTACCCATGTCAACAACACCAATTGTAAACATGAATTTAAATTCTTGCCCATGTGTTTCGCTTCACAGCCATATCACTGTGTTTGAGTGCAGTATTGTAAAAATGTGTACATCCTTTAACAATCAATTTAAAACATTTTGACCATGACGAAGTATATCTGTTATTACCACATTCCGTTGCTAAGGTTAAGCCATACAACTATAGGGTTTAGGGTTGAATTAGCACAAGTGAAATGAATTTAGAACTGTTAACACCCAAAACTTTCGTCAAAAAAAATTCATATATGATTGGAATATTTTACGGTCTAATGTCCCCAAACATTGTCAAGCAAGTGATCGTCTGCTTGCAATTCCGGTCGCAGACCGTGGCTACCACCACTGCCTAAATAAATGTAGTAGGCGCAATGTAAAGCTATCTGGGCATATCACAGTACTTTCCAAAGTCAATTTTTCTTAAACTATATCCACATGATAATTACTATCACCTGATAGAATACCAAAATCATGCTTACATACCTAGGACAAAAAAGAACTGAAAAAATAAAACAAGGCCAAGGGAAAAATGCCACCTTTTACAATGTCACTATAACTTTTCATCTGACTGAATACAAGTCATATCCTAAAGAATATTTATCACGATTATCATGGTGGTGCTTGATTATATCAGAATCGAAAATTCCATGCAGATGATCTCACTACCGAGCTCTTGGGACCCCCCAGTCATACACAGAAATCCAATCAGATTTAGCAGTGGGCACCCTACTCATCAACTCGTGAGTGTATGTAAATATTAAATGGTGTGCAAATAGATCACAAACATACTTAAATTTGGTCATAACGACACCTGTTGGCCACATCATGTGACCCAATGAAATGAGCCTGAAAAAATGTCTGCCCCCGACTGGAACTTGAACACAGGACTTTCTGTTATTCATGCAGACGCTGTAGACACTGAGCCATCGGGACCACTGGTCAACCACAAATCCAATCAGACTTGGCATTGGGCATAAATATTTACACATGTAACACTAAAATGCATGGGCTACACATGAGAATTACCATTCCATGTCTGGAGTTTTAGCTTCTGTGGTTAAGCAAATATTGATCATTCTTACATAAAGCTGTAGACATTCTGAATGAAACTTCCCTTTTCATTACCTTTTTCAACGTTTTTGTCAGAACCTACAGGTTCAGTTTGATCTTCAGATGTTGATTCAAGCACACTAGTTGTATGAGACGTCTGAGAACTGTTGTCATGTATACTTCCAATACTACCACACAGTTTGCTTGGGGCGCTCTCCATATTTATAGTGAGTTCTGGAAACAAGCAAATTGGTTAGTGTATTCTTAGCTGTCGATGACTTGTAGTGAATTGAGTGCTTGACACTGAGTGGTGACTACGACATAACACTCATGAAAAGTCGCACTAAGCATCACATGTCAGAAGAAAGGAAACAACCACAAGGTCTGCTTCATGTTAAACCATCTTAAGCACAAATTCGTATTACTAATAAAATGTGTAAACTCTATAGAACACGAGGGCGCTGGCCCACAATACTTTATGCAAACACATCAATAGTTTGCTTCTGACTATCATTGCCTTTTGTACATAGTTTGGAATTTTTTTAAAGTGGTTATTACCTTCAAGTTAAAAACAAATCTGACATCTTTGTTTCTAAAGTGGTAATATGATATAAACCGGCCATGACTGGACAGCTTAATATGAAATGCATTTCTGCCTCAATATCTCGTGTACTACCAATGTTACAAATTCTTTCATTTTGTGGAATACCATTTCTTTCACCATTTTCAATTTCTACTAAGTGAGCTGAACATGGGGTTCACCTTCACCTGACAAATGACAAGGCCACTAATCGGCATTTTTTCACTCAGGGTGCAAATTTAGATTTATTGTGTCATGCAAAAAAATCATATTGATAGAATTCCTTCACCTTTGGCAGATATTTGAATGATGATCTTGTTTTAGCACCAGTACTTATGACATTTACGCATTTTAAAGTATGAAAAAATGTTAATTGTGGCCAGAGTAATCATTGATATAGCTGAAAATAGCCAGAAATCCATCGATATTTTGTTTTACTGAAACATTACATGTTTTTAATACACATGGCATTTAATTAAAGCACACATTTAATTTAAATTTAATGTTTTTTCATGATTCTAACATGTATTTCTTGTTTTTCTTTAGAAAATTTCAGGGATCTGAAAAGTCAAACACAATTTTCAGGCACACTTGCAAAATGATGTCAATGTTATGCAAAACACGTAAATTTGCATAGGCTCCTTCTCTTACAGCCATGTCTGAAAAAGAAAAGCATTACTAGTGTTTTGAACTGTAATGGTTGATGGTATATACAATTTGATTAAGAAACCACATATTTGTACCAGATGTCCTAGTGACTGGATTCCTCAACCAAATAATATCATAGTCACCTAAGAAAAACTGTGTATTCTCCGTAGCCCTGTATGAATTCCATCAAATTCTTCCATAAAAGATATTTGATACTGCACATTGGGAATCTTGAAGCTATTTTTGGCCCACAAAAAATATTAGACCAAGCCCTGGATTTGAAGTAATCATAAGCAAAAATATCTTTCGTATTCTCCGTAGCCCCCAACTTTGAATTGTTGGTACATGGTTTGAAAAAAACTTATATCTAGGTGCATGCACTGAGGAAATGGGAACAAATAAACTCTCCAAGACAAGAAAAATTAAAAAAAATATTTACGGGTGGAATTTGAGGCAAGTTTAACTAAAATTACTTTTTCAGTTTAAACTTGTTATGAATAAAACATGGATGTTCTTTGGTCATTCAGAAGTGTTGGTATTAACAAGTAAATGAATTATATTGCATTGTTCAAGTATTCGTCACCTTATAACCAGGTATCTACACATTTCGTATTCTCCGTAGCCCCCTCCATGATTCCCTCTGTGTTATGTGAGATTTATGCATTCAATTTTTCCTCATGATGAAAAGTGCTTTCCTGTATTTCTTTGAGGGTAGTTGATGGAAATAGGCATCAAATTGATAGTGATGTGACTCTGATGATAGTTAAGAGCTGAGTATGTCCTAGGATAAAATTTTAATTTCCATTATGTTATATTTTTGAATTTACACAAGTGTGAAGAAAATTAAGACGGTATTATCTCCCTTTTTTAAACACAACTGTTTTTTGTAATTCAGAAGTAGTAGTATTGACAAGTAAATGAATTCTATTGCATTGCTCCAGTATTTTGCTTGCCACAAATAGTTATCTCAGCATTTTGTATTCTTCGTAGCCCCTCACTGACCTCTGTGTTATGTGAGATTTATTTGTACAAACAATGTTTACGGATAATGAAAAGTGTTTTCCTGTACTTCTTTGATGGTACTTTGTGGAATTAGGCATTCCTTTTGACAGTGACGTGACTCTGATGATAGTTAAGTGCTAAGTATGTCTAAGGATTAAGTACAATTGCTATGTTTTATTCTTTATATGTATACTCACACCTTGTGAAGCACACACAGGTGTGAACCTAGTTTTTTATATTGATGTTCAGTGATCAAGTACACGAGTTACCAGAGTAATAAACTTTCCTATTCCTAAGCCAGATTTAAGTATTTTCCAACATGGATGTAACGATACCGATGATGTATTCTCCGTAGCCTACATTTCTTATTTTTGTTATTTCAACAGGCCAAATTTTAAAAACTAAATAAGAATATCTCCCAAAAATGTAACCTGATATTCCATATGTCATGTTGAATCCAATAAAAGAAGTCTCAAAGCTGAAATTTAAACTTCATAAAATGCCATTTCTGAAACAAAAGTGTGCACCCTGAGTGAACAAATGCTGTAATCCGATATGTTCATGTAAAGCTGGATATGCAGCTTAAAGTTGAATAATCTGTGCGATGCAATAGATTTCATGATCTTTTGAACAAAATCAGTGAAGATTCACCGATATTTCTATTCTGTCGTCAGCTATATTCTGCCAAATGAAAAGTAGGTCACAACTGGTGAAACTCCGCGAGTAAAGGTCGAGTTGATAGCACTGTTAACGCTTTTCTAATCTTCAAACAGGATATTCTGATTAAAAAAACTCAGGTTCATAGCTCGGGTACACATTCATCTTGTCCTAGGCAAGCAGTTAGCTCCAGTAGGTCTCAGGCTGTGTCCAAGTCAGTCAATTTAAAGTACGGAATTGGTCATAAATTTTGCACCTAAGACATTTAAGTTAGGCCTACCTTCTGATGAACTTCGCATTTTTTGTAGTTTCTTCGAGTAAAGGTAGCTTTCAGTTAATTTTCAACATAGCATGATCACTAAGCTGTGGTATGGTGTAGTGGCAAAAACTGGCTATATAGTTACAAACATAACTCTGATAATAATTCTTCTTCAAAGCTTCATAAATCTAAATATCACAAAAATGACCTAACAAGTGCATGGACAACCACCGGGAGAGAGAACACACTGAGTCCAATGTTACTGTTCATGACAACGAGGTCGAAGACATACGTCTATATGGCATGTGAATCGGTAAACAGCACTAAATCTGGCCACTGGTGGCAATCTTTCACGACTGGGGTTGTTTTTCATGACAAAGTTACGTGACTTCAATCTATCACCAGGTTTGACCACCTTAACATTATCCCTTACAATCTTGTTATGCCTTTATAAGTTTATCACTCAGATAATTATTAGACATAAAGTTCTTATAATTCTCATTCTTACTGGTTCTTAGGTTCAGTGTCAACATGATATTTGATCCTAGATATGAAAGACTTAACATGATTATCAACAAAAGAATTAGTATAACCAATGTTAACCAGAACTTGTTTTATGCGTTGGACTTCGACATTGAATACTT
Organism: Phoronis australis; assembly: GCA_002633005.1. Taxonomy (NCBI): domain Eukaryota; kingdom Metazoa; phylum Phoronida; family Phoronidae; genus Phoronis; species Phoronis australis. The sequence continues at coordinate 235,427 of NMRA01000607.1, read as the reverse complement.
GCCGATCAAATGTATTAACCTGTGAAAAAAGTCCAGTCATGTTTTCAATGAAGTTTACAATAAGTTGAAAAAATTCTAATAACTTTCTTTTTCGCGTTCCATATTAATTACCCTTTTCAACGATTTTATTGGAACCTATGGACTCACGTTGATCTTCAGATGTTGATTGAAGCAGACTAGTTGTGTGAGACGTCAGAGAACTGTTGTCGTCTGTACTTCCTGTACCCTCACACAATTTGCTTTGGGCACAATCCATAGTTAAAACCGAGTCTTGAGTGAGATCTGGAAACAGACAAAATGGTTAACAGGTTCTCAGCTGTCGATGAATTGAAAACATTTGCAGTTAACCTGAGTGCAAGACAAGAAAACAATTCAGCATATTCATTGCTTTGCTGGCATTTTGTACCAGAGTGCTGCAGCACATTGTCCTACATAATTTACTATACAACGCAATCCCCAGTACATATTTATAGTTATAGCAAGTTATCAACTTGAGCAATGAATTGACCTCGAGACAGCACAGCTTGTCTCACCGAGTGGTTTTTTGAGTTGAGGTTCATCTCCGTTTGAATGAACGTCAATATGGAATTTGCTGCCGAAGATGGGTCCGTTTAAGAAGATGTTTGCACGTCCCTCCGATTGGGAGTATGTACATCATACTACTGCTTTGGATGTCATACTGAAGCGTGTTCGATTTGTCAATGGTAACCTTGTCACCTTCATGGAATTCCCGCAATGATTGGTTGTTGGCATGTGTGTTTTGCAGACGATAATGTTTAAGGTACATGAATTTCTACTTTGCACTATTTTGTGAATCACCCATGTAATATCAAAAATTAAGTACTCTGTGCTATTAACCAGTCGTGACGTGACACATTTCAGGTCATGTGAGAAAATTCGATATTACACAATACAATCCCTAAGTATTTACAGTTACTGCATGTTTTCAACTAGAAACATGTGTAATCCCATTTTTTGTTCTTTTCAATGTCTGATAAACCACTATGTTTCACGTCTGGATGATTATTTCAGCCTCTTTACATCAAACTGATACCTTGCATGATGCTGAGTCCAAAACTAAATGTTGTAAATGTTCTATAATAAAACCTGACTCTTGTAAATGTCACCCATTTTCTGAAGGATTTTGGAGATAGATTTTATACTACCATCCAGTTTTCTTATACTATTTATTGTAAAGACAAACATGAAACGCAAAAATATACATCTCACAATAATGTAACATCTAAATTTACCTGTTATAAAACTTAAAAATGGACTGACAGATATTCCTACGACAGGCACACAAACTGCTCCCATTGGGACAGTGAAAACTTTTAATTCAAAATTATTTGCTGCTTTCTTGAATTATAAGTTAATCCAACTTTAAAATTTTTAAAAATAGATAGTAGTTGGTTCTGCATTCCACAGGAAAAAATATGCCTGTAAGCTACAGTGATAAAATTATTCAGAGACTTAAGCCTGCAAGGCAAATAAATTCAAACATAACAGTGAAAATACTCAAACTGTTAGAGTTTGAACACTTTTCTACACTAGAAAGAAAGTGGGATATATACATTACCAAAAACCCTTCACTATCCCGAACAGTCTAGAACATGTGAAGAATATCCACCAACTTCATATGACAGAACCTGCGTTTTATTTAACTATTACATAACTATCCAATACAAATAATGATACTCACATATTATAAACAAAACTATCCAAAGTTTCTGGTCAAGTCACAATCTCACGACATACAGAACCATCTACGATGAATGTTTTCAGTCATCCAGTTGGGCAATATAAGAAACAATAAATAAATCTACTACTGGACTTACCTGAGTCCAGTAGTAGATTTATTTGTTGTTTCTTACAGAACCATCTCTTTAAAGTTCTTAGAATTATATTTTAAAAACTTTCACTGAATTTATAAGTTAAAACTATACATTCTCCCAATTCCAACACAGGACACTACTCCCTGGCCTGCTAACATGACCCAGTCTCTCAGTAACTTTTTCATACCAGCAACGTGTATGTGTGCCAGGATAAAACTGAACTGACTTGATCAGTTTCATGCATGCAATATGAACAAAAGGCCTAAATTCATGATTTCCACAATTGCATGAATCTCACACACTTCATTATTAATATTAGTTAATTTTCAGCACTGGCATCAGTTGTAGTGTCAAAAGTGTGTTAAGACTTGGCAATGGCAGGCCTTTTTTATGGAGTGAAAAGCCACGGACAGTGCCGAAACGAACAACTTCAGTTGCGATCAAATTTTAAATCAAAATACATCACGTCATACACCACAGGTGAGAAACAACATGACCGCTGGTCCTCTAAACAGGACCAATGGGATCAAGTGGGATCGCACCACAAGAAAATGGGACTGACACACCTAAAAACATGACCGCCCCACCACAAAACAGGACCACCGGGGACTGAAACCGCAGCGAAAAACACGCTAAGATTTATTACGGGTAGGCCTACACAGATCATACAATGAGGCTATATATGTGGGCATATGCAGGTCTTGTGCTGATTAAACCACCGTAATGTTTTGTGCGCTACAGGGCACTTCGCTTTGTCATACGCGGCGCTTTTGAGTTCTGGTTGTAGGGTGAAGCATCATAACTAGCCTTTGTGCAAATTAGTGTTATTAACAACACTCTTCCTTGAGTAAATCAAATTATTTATCGGTGCTCGAGAAAAATTGTCATTCTGTCGTTATTCTGCTGCTAAAATTTAAATGCATTCTTTTAGGTCGGGTTACATTGACCGGTTCCTGTTTTCTCTGAGTCCCGATTCTTCAGTCAGCTGTTCTTCTCTTCTAAGAGGTTGCGTACATGGCACAAATTATCGAAACTGGTTTCATTTTGTTATAAATTTTTAGTATTTCAATCGACCAGCAAACCGAACTTCGGAACAAATCTTGCTGTTGCGATGGCGTGTGCACCTGTCACCAGCACGACTGAGTTTTTGTTACAATAGTTCATTAGATTGTTTTTCACTCAAGTGGTTGCAACCTGCAAGGTGAGTGTTGGCTGTCTCCTAGATGTTGCATGCGCCTGCGCCGGTCGCGAGCTCTAGATGTTGATGCAAGTTTCACGACGAGGTGATGAGCACAACTACCCGGGCTGTGGGAAATTTTCGGGGTGTAACGAAGCTCAATAAGGCAGAGCTGCCAAGCTTTATTTTGGCGATAGTCTTTACACAGCTAACAGATCGGTTACGTAATAAACCGCAATATCGTACTAAAGCCTTGATAACTACACGTTAAGTCCCCGGTGGTCCTGGTTTGTGGAGGGGCGGTTATGTTTTTAGGTGCGTCAGTCCTGTTTTGAGCGAGTCGGTCCGATTTAGAGGACCGGCGGTCATTGGGCGGTCATGTTGTTTCTCACCCATGTACATTGTCCGCTCACTAAATATTGTGATATCATGCCCAAATGGAATTGCCCATCATTTAAATTGGGGATAGATTTCATACATGGGGGTTGCTTGTTAAAAAACGAAATTTTATCTTCAACAGACTTCCAAGTTTAAGCACAACTGGAATCCGCCATGTTAACTATTTCACTTAGTCTTAGGTCCTTGAATTCAGAATTTTGAGATTGGTTTGAAAATTCCATCGACAATTCACCACTCATAGGAATTTTTAATGGGATCAAGTAAAGATAAGGTTTCGAATGTTTATGCAACATTAGCCCGAGGCCTGAGGAAGATGTGCGCGCTTTTTCTTTTTGATTTGGTACAGTTGAAGTTGAAAGCCTCGACATGTATTGTTATGACGAGTCATCGGGATATTCGAGGCTAATTCAGCGATGTATATTAGCGGCCTATAATTCATCAGAGACAGCCAACTTACCCAACTTCTTGTCCGGGCTTGCCATCAGTGTCACACTTTTTAGAGCGCTTCTAGTTACGCTCTCCAGAACGTCTCTCTTTTTCCACACCCTTTCATAGACTCCCCGATTCCCCCTCGTGCCCAGAGTCACGTGACCTATCACTGGCTCACTATGTCAACACCCCACACAAAGAGACGAACAAAGACAACACCACATGACGCCACACAACGAGAGAATAGTACACGTTTACGACAGATGTAATTGCCGAATTAGAACAATTTATTGATTTGAAAACTATTTACCTAATTATTGCTGTACATTTCCAACACGCTGAACAATTGCATCATGGATGACTTTCCAACAGCTGTTTTCTAAATGAAAACTGCACAACAGAACCTCAAATGTCCCACAGGCGTGAAATGTCCATTGTTTTGTTGTTGAGCGTTACTTCCTGGTTAGCCTCGTTTTGGTCACCGTCATGCCTTTTTCCCTCCCTTGGGGACGCCCAGGCAACCAGCGAGCTCTTGCACCGTGTAGAGCCAGTCTATGGTCGGAGCGGGGTTACTCCGAACCTGGGAGTAATATGAACATTATAGTCCTAGCTCCGAACGAATATTTTAAGGCAAGGTCCCCGTAATAAAAATAATGCTGCAGTTAAATGATTTTAACATACAAATAAAATTCGCATTTACCCGAATTGCGTGCTACAAAATCTGATTCATATATCTATTGTGAAAAGAGGCTGATTGAAGTCACCGACTCAGTGGGTGGCCGGGGCCTAGTCACATGATTGTTGTGCCATAGTGTAAAGCGTTAGTGTATCGTATTTTTTTCGTTCTACATGCACGCACCCAAATTAGTGGACAAAAAGTCACCATAGAAACAAGAAGTCCATGGAAAGATGGCGCTACGGTAACTTCCCATGCACGCACTCAGACGCCTTGAATGCAAGAACTTTTGACTTAAATGCATATTTTGAATATACATGTACACCTGGATCAGCCGCAAGATGCGGCTGAACAAGAATGTCATTTTGGAATCTCACAGAAACAGGAAAAATTATTGGAATGAAAAGTCAACAGTTTCTGCTACGAAAGGAGTATTCACGGCGATTTATCATCAGTGGACGCCGCATCATAGGGTCTGAAGGCAGGGCCGGGGCTATAAGCCTCCACTTATTTTTTCGCAGCGCTGCGCCTCCCACGGTACTGGAGAGCATTACCGGTATTTCTAACCACGTAATTTTGTTTTGTGTTGCGACATGTGGACCGAGACATTCACTTGGGCGCAGTTGTTCGCACCATTGCGAGATATGTGTTCCAATCAACAGTGTACGCGACAGACAAAGGACCGACATTAACCGCGCGAGACTCTAGTGCAATTCGCGGTTTTCCCGTTGTTCCCAACTTGTTCGATTCTATATCCCAACAACAAGTAAGGAAGTTTACCCCTGTAGCCAATATCTTACACGACTGATTAACTCCATTCTGGCATTTATGGTTGACTGACATTGACAGGTGGTATGTAATAAGCCTGGTAGATAATTGGCCTGCTTGTTGTCATGGCAGACAAAAGACTGTGCTTGGCAGTTAACAAAGAAGCTAGATGTTATCACACGCTCAGAACTCCCTACGTCTGGTAAAGTCACTGAACGGGAAAACGCTGTCATGGGTAATACACAACTCTGACGGCGTACCAATCAGTCGGAGCCGGGTGTCGCTGCCGTGGATCAATCTTTCATTCTTCAGCAACATCAGTAGGCCCACTCGTCGTGCAGATGGAACTGCATCCCGAATGAGGCGTTCAATAATAATAATAATTATATCACATTTATGTAGCGCTCTAAATTATATATAACTCAGAAAAAACGAAGTAGTTTATTGGTCTGCGAAATTACTAAGCATCTCAAAATTATTACCTGCATGGCTATGAGCCTGGTCAAGTCGTTGCGAAATTGTTCTCAACTCCCGGGGGGAGTCAAACTCCCAGTCCAAGACAGTCCCTCACTTTCTGAGAGTCACATTTTTGATTCCATGCGATTTGGATTGTGATTAGTCAGTAACTTGACTTGTACCATATTGTGATCTCTCTCTATTCACAAGTTGCTATTTAGTCTCACGGAACTGTACATGTACATGTACAGCGCTGCAGTGGGGCGTATAGGCGCACGTAGGTGCAGCCAACCACATTTTGCGCCTACACACCGTAAGATACATTATAGTAGGAATTCAGTGCACTTTCAAAATTCAGCGTTGAAGGTGATACGGTGGGCATTGGGCGCCTACTTACCTCTAATTTTACCTCTACACTGGTGGTAGCGAAGCTGATTGATGTCTGTGCTTTCACAACAAGCAAAGCTAGACTTTGGCTGAAAAAAAACAATATGCATCTTTAAAATATTCAAGTAAAAGTTAACCTTCAATAGTAGTGTGGAAGAAAGACAATGGAGATTTTAACATACCGCAAAATCTCGCTTGTAAGGTCACGCCATCAAGTCTCACGAAATAATGCAATAGTCTGGAAAATAAGGCCAAAAGATTATGTATTCGATATTACGGCCATAACATTTCTTCGCATATGAGGCCAGTCGTTATTTTCCTCCTGTTTTCTGCCAGTCAGCTATGATCTGTACAAGGTCAACCAAAATGAATAATTTATTGACTGACAAGAAGCATTCCTTGAAAATATTGAACAGAATAACATGTATTTCATCAGTAATTGTAAAATTGGATGGCATTTTATTCAAATATTAACACATAAAGACATGACCATATTTATGGAATCTATATTATGCACTGACAACTCCGAAGTTCTTCAGCAAGACTACAGAAGTCAAACCAGCAGAACTACTGTATACATTGGATTCGCTGTTTTTTTGTTTTGTTTTTTGTTTACAAAATTATCAATTTCAATCTAGTACCTTGGGAATCTGTGACTCGGGTATTTTATTTATATTAGAGACACATGTAACCATCTCCTGACCTGAAAGTAAAACTATTCTCAAGGACATCATAATTACCAAACCCCCAAAAAGTAAAGCGCTAAATATTGAACGACAATAGTATTGTGTTCACGATTTTTTCTATAAAGTACCCACGATCATGTTTGAAAACAATGAAAGTGGGATAGGAACTATCATTATATAGGCAATGTCAATATTCATGGAAATAAAGAAAGTGACTTTTCACGTCAAACTATTTGATACTTTTTTGCGATTTTTTAGCTTGTGTGCTATAGAATTATTTCTACACATTTTAAAAACATCTATAAAAATGGCTGGCAATGATGGTAACTAAACTGCATATGCAATCATACCACGGAAAGACTAGTCCAAGAAACTTTGTTGTAGATGTAGTTGTAAAGATTATGAACAAGTTGTCAACATGTTTGTAATAGAATAAAATTTTTTTGGATAGAATGCAGGTTTTGTGCCAAAGTTCAATCAAAAAGGAATCAGGCACTTCCACCCACAATACATTATGTAAACACACGATAGTAATGTCATCGGACTGGGCTTGGATGCTTGTGATGGCAACGCATATTAACTCTCAGAAATCCTGAATTTTATCCTACGCGTGTTGAATAAATTGAGTGCAGTACGGCAGTGTTTCCCGTATTGCGTTCCCTGGACAACTTTTCCTAGTGTCATCCCCCATGTAAAGTTCAAAAGGTAGGTCAATGTCGATTCGAGTCGTTTGCCGGTTCGATCATGAAACTTTGCTGAAATAATTTAAAGTAATAAATTTGCAGCAGTATAAATAACAGTCAACATGCAATCAGGTCCAAAACGTACCATCTGGTACAAAACTGTTAATTACATGACGCTTCTCTTTCAGTTTTAAATATTTGATAATTATTAGCCTGCGTGTGGTAAATACATCTGTACAATGTTAAATATTGTTGTTATGTATTTTTTTAAGGAAATGCTATAAGCTCAACTCACAATTACCGTTGTTTTCATCTTTGTTATCTCTTTTCATGTGATAAATCTTTGCTATTCTAAAGAAAACTTATAATATAACGCTCAAGTACTTAGATATAGGATGTGATCCGTCAAGTGAACAGTCTAAATCTGCCGAAAAATGAAAGAAACTTAACTCGAAGCGTATGGTATAAATACGAAACGTGCCGCTATTGACGTACACTGTAGATGATGTACTATCCCACTCGACATTATTCCGCGGAATAATTTCTTCTCGAGGAATATTGCTTCATCTGCGCCACTCTTGGTACGCCTTGGGTACATATTTTTAAAATTAAACTACGTAATTATGACTCCTCGTTAAAAAAACACCAAAAATATTTGCCTTTTTCTTTTATTCTGTTGTATGCGTTTTATGCAGCATTTGTGTTACTCAAAAAGGAGTTGAGTGTATTATTATCATTAGTTGCCATACCAACTATTTTGTTATTTCCGAATAGTGCATTAGTAAGTGCTTTTGACAATACCTGCTGCCACGGACATAATCAGGTCGTTCTCACTTGGGGTACAGCTTGGTACTGAGGCAAATTTTACTGAGTGTGGAAGCAGTGAAAACGTAACGTTGAGAAAAAATAATTCAAGGTGAGAATGATGTGGATCATGTTAGGTTGACATATGTGTTTAGTACACACAGGTGGTTCCCAAGTTTCAGCCAATCAAAAAGTGGACCAGGGTTGTACATGTAGTATACTTAACAAACAAAAAAATCGAGTGACCGCTCAAATACATTGAATGGTGTGCCGTGAAGTCAGTGGTGAATTGCTACAGTGGAACTAAGACATGTTCAGTGTACTCGCCTGTATGGTTTTATGCTTACGCAAAAAATAATTCCTGTTCTTAATAATTTGTAAGAAAAGACAACGATCAGATTTGGAGGGGAACTTGTTAAACAAGCTTAACTTTTAACGTCGTACGTAGCATAACAAATATCGCATGGGATGAACAAGGCTTTAGATTCACGAATGTGTCGACATTCATCAATGTTTTGGGTACAAGATCCCTTTCAAATACATGCATGTGACGTACGTGAGCAATTAAAGTAACTTAAATTATGACTGAATAAAACATTACGATATGGTAGATTGTTTCGGATTCAAATAAAAGATATTATTTATTCTGTTTCCACGAATTTACGCAGTACTTATAGAATATATTTTGTCCATCGAATGGTGCTTTTGAGATTGGGATGGTTCATAAATTACGTGTGAACTTTAGTGCCAATTATCTAAAGATCACAAATATTTGATGTTCGACTGCCAAGTTGTTTGTGCGCAAGCAAAAATTAAAAAGTAAATTAAACAATTTCATAATATTTTCGCTTACTTTAAACAAACTTACGTGATAAATATTTTAATACAAATGAAGCGGAAAACTTTGAAAAAAGAAAAAAGATAAAAAACAAAACTTTGAGAAAAAAATGATAAACAAACATAAATTATCCCTTTGCAGATGCTATCCGCTTGCTCCAAAGTGCATCTGTCTTGTTGCCGGGTGACGCACGTGGTTCGCCTTTGGATACAACACTTTTATTGATTACCCATGAAATCCGATTGTCGCATTAATATTCTGTTATGAGCCAGGTGTTTTGAGCTAGTAGCAATAATATGGGCACATCTCAGACTATAACGAATTCGATGCCACGTGTAGCGAGGAAAGATGAGATGTATTTCTCAAGTCATTTCTCTAACTGTATTTGCTGATTGGAAAATTTAGCCGTTCAAATTTTCTATTTGTGGTAAGTACAATATGAAAAGTCACACGCGACACGTGTTATTGATGAGGTAAGCCCCATCCCTCATTAAGAGTGGTTAATCGGGAATGCAAGCTAGAGTGGGCAAAACTGTCAGTAAACAAACGCCTCTATCGTGGGTTTAGGAAAAGGATTTAGGAACTGACCTACATCAAAATTCATATCATGGGCATCGAAGTGTCACGTGGCCGGGGTAAGCCTAATGTTTGCAATGGTCTCTAAATACGACATGCCGACGGCGTTTTTTGAGCTTGTCCGTAAAGAAAGCCCAGGTCCATGCACCCCTAAATCCACCCTTTCAAAGAGTATGCAGATTACAACCACTTGTGCTTACAATTGAACTTGAAGAATGCCCTATTTGCGGACCAAACGTTCGATAAAAGTGAAGAAAGTTTCTAGCTACGTGTAAACAGTAAGACAAGATATGTGAGTCAGTTGCTGATTGGAGGATTTACAATGTTAGAATATTATTGATTGGCTGTTTTTTATAGGTTGTTATGAAGATCAAACTTCGTCGCATACTGTCGGTGTTGTTTATAACATGTGCCGCATACATCGTCATTGAAATGGTGAAATACATGAAGGATACCCACATGTATACACAGATCTCATATCGGAACTACAGTGTAAGTTCGTAATTGCACAAGGTATTTGCAGCTGGCATTAGTCTCCAAGGACTTTCAGTGGGAGCTTCGAAAGATCGAATCGAGCTACATTGCGTTGACGCAAGAATCTGGCGAAAACGCAAGATCAGAAAAGGCCTAGTGACAAACCGACGAGAGAAGCAAGCAATAACACTAGCCAGGGTGGCGTTACGTAGAAGGGGTTTCTTGCGCCAAAAGTGAGATCATAAGACCACGCAAAATGACGCAAGTGAAAGGATAGTGCTCGTTCTTGTCTTTGCATGTTCTACACCTTACTAGTGTAATCTAAAAAATGATGGCCACTGAAATAATTTGACGGTGAGGTTGGATTGTTGAATTACGGGTTATAATTCATGAAGGATGCGATGGAATTCATTGCTTCTGATCCAAGTGAAAATTTTTGTCCCAATCACAGCCTGGCTGGAGTATACGGAGCACAGCACCAGTTAAGACGCGTCGCCGTGAAATGGAAGAAGCCTGCGTATACGCGCTTCTCCCCTTCCAATGAAAAACCTCCTTTTTATAAAAGGCAGATTAATGATCCAAAGTTATAATTTAACATAAAACAAATTCCTGACTAAGACGAGCCAAAACACTGCACGTCAGCTCCATTTTCATTGGTTATCACTTTACAATGTGTGTATCCACGCAATCCTATCCTGCTCTAAAATTTTCATATAATAAAGTTCAGTGGTTGCGGCCTGAGAGCTCCTCGATAGCAAAACGATCTGGTGATTTTTTATTTAAGTTTGCAGCTCAACTGACGCATGATTATTAATAGCTTTAGGACATGCTGAATAACCGTCAAGAATATTACGACACTCCAGTCACTGCCAAACCACCCGTGGGTCATTTGGAATCGTGGAATATTGTTCCACTTTTGGAGACGCTGCATATACGGAACAACCAGGCACAAACATGAGCGGCGCAACATAGGGGGGCTTGGGAGGCTATAGCTTCCACTTTTTTCGGTGCTGCGCTGCCCATGGTCTATGGTGCACTACAGGGAGCTGGAGGGGTATAGCCACCCCTTTTTTCAGTGTTGTGCCGCCCGTGACAAAACAGCGCAGCATCTCACACAAAAACGAGATGACGTCAATGTGGGTCACTGACCTACCTTTGCATTAGGTTTGGCCTTTGTTGACAACATCCCCATTTTAAAAGACGTTTTGACACACACCGTGATAATGTCATAAACTTGATAGAGCTTGTGCAATAAGATAGGCGACATCGTGATACCTCCAAAACAACCCGTGATTGCTACTGCGAGCTGAAAATCCCTATGTATAGTTAACATTTGTCAGCTAGTATCTGCCTCTATTTCAGAATCAACGATTCTTTGACAATGGACGAAGCCAGAATTACGGATGCTCTTCCGTTTTTGATGCAACGTCAAGTGGATATTGGACTAAAGATAACGCACGACTATCCTGGCGTCCGAAAGCGTGCAAATTGGTCATACCTAGCCACAGTGACCTTCTTGAATTGATGAAAGTTCCTCAAAAGAGACGGATTGTTATAATTGGCGATTCCCAGACAAATCGCTTAGCTGACGCTCTGCGAAACGACCTGAATTGCAGAGGACACCCCATAGGACGGGAAATGGACCGTTGTTCTTTGAATAAGTATCTCGGGCTTAAAGACTCCACCGAGTGGCATCCACCAGTCAAAGGGCAAGAAGGACCGACTGCGTTTGGAGCCAAGAATCCTCGTTGCATGGATTGTTTTGGGTGTGTGGGAGCCCTTGACGTCTGCTGGGGAACTAACTGGTCTTTCGAGTACATACCCATGGATTTTGCTAGGGACGTTATATCACAGTCCACCCTGTACAAGACATCACAAGAAAACATTGTTCATTACATCAAGGAAATCGGCCAACCGGACGTACTGATTTACAATATCGGCATTCATGACGTCACGTTAGGGAAAGCGGAGGTATACGAGCGTAATCTGAAATGGTTTACGGAATTGATTGAAGTAGCGTTTCCGGCAACTAATTTCATGTTTGTTTATATTGCCGCCGTCGAGGAAAGCAGAGTTCCGGTCAGATTTAATTTGACGAGAAACTGGCGAATAAAGGAATTCAATAACGTTGCTTTAAATCTGTTTGCCAAGAAGCCGAGAATTGCAACCATCAACGCTTGGCATATGACATCTAATAATTTCACTCGTACTTATCTATATTTACCTCTACAGACAAACCTGAAACCGGATGCAGTGCATTTTGTAAAGCCGTACTATAACGCTGTCGCCGACATTATCCGATGGCAGTACTTTGTTTGGTTCCAATAAAGTTCCAAACTCCAATTGAAAAATCCAGGTTCACAGTTGCAACATAAGTTCCGGAATATTTTACGCAAAAATTGTCATAAGAACGCACACACTGAGTAATTTTTCATCTCCCAAATTTTACGGAATTTACTCGAAAAAACAGCCTGCGAAAAAGCGAAGATACACAAAAGGACGTAGGCCTATACAAGTAACTTGACTGTTAATCGTGACTTCGGCGGTCTCTCTTTGAAATGTTCTAGCTCCATAACTTCTTGACTTGCGGTGGAATAACTCACCCAATACTGGACAACCTGTGTTTATATTTATGCATGTTAAGTTATTTGATGTTTGTGTATAGACCTAATTCACGCCGGCGGCGGACATTAAAATACAAAGCGAGGCTCGCTGCGATAAACAAAGCTGAAGTTGACATTGCGTGAGTTAAATGGCCCGTCTTTCGAGTCCAACCTGGATATTAAATCTTATAAATATGCCGATAATTAACCACAGAGATGTAGAAAAATACATTAAAGGACAAGTCAGTGAGTTGTCTGACGAAAGGGTAAATAATTTTTTTCGGAAACTAGGTTCGAAACATGAAAAGTAAATTTAATATGATTGTGGCGATCATAGTGTTACGGATTAGGTATCATGCTGAATGCAGGGTTACGTATCTTCTAATAAGTTATGGATAAAAATGTTATCAACACGAATCATGTCATCTGCTCGTATTGTTGACGTGTTGAACATATAATCCACTCATCGCATTTTGCTATGGTCATGTGCAATTATTCACATCTGATCAAGAATATTAACAACAAGCATAGCCTAGGTCCTGGTGAGGTAGGGACTACCGGGACTAACAGTTGATTTGTCATTGATATGAAAAGTAATTGATGATATGAAATACATTTTTATTAAAATAAAAAACCAGACTCGTAATTGAAAATAGAATTCATGCATTTGACCATCTATTCTGCTTTCTTGGTTTTAATAATTCTTACCTCTATTTCATGAGATAGGTTTCAAATATCAATCTGGACCAAGTTGAATTTTAAAATTAAAACACCTAATACGTTCGTCCAAAGCAAAACCTCGTTTCAGAGCTCAATTTTTCGCCGAGTGAGGGAAAAATCTAGTACCTCCCAACCACAATCAATAGCACACCCGCCCTGTTGCAAGCTCTCGTAGGCTCTATCTCAAGTAGCCTTTTGGGCTCTTTCAAATTGTCACCTGTGTGGTTAGAGGCCGCTTGAATTCGGATAGAAATTTTCAATCAATACGGGAATTTTTTGGCCTCGTGGGCCCGGGGACAATTTCGCGTTATTTTTCTACATTTTTGAGAGGGGAATAGAGCAGATATTCGGCCCCAATATCGAGGGATTGAGGGCCCTGTCCTTTTCGGGAAGAAAATGCATCATGTTTCAACCCGTAGTCATGAAAACACAACCCTGGCTGGCCGAGATGCGACAAAATCTGATCTAACTTTTCGAAAACATTTATAGATTTTACACGGACATATTTTCTTTCGTCGCGACGTTGACAACGACCCAACGCTTCCGAATTTCAACGTCCTGGGGGATTGCAAAACAGGCAGTTGAGTGTCTGTATTTTTTCTAGTCGTTCGAGCAACGCGGAATACAACTATGCCGATAAGCCAACACAGCTATCGTATCGAGCCTCGTTTTGGAACGCGCCTCCTGTCGGCGTGAATTCATAGGTCTATATGGGCTGGAAGCTTAATTGCCAAAGCAAAGTACTTATTTGCAGAAATCTCTCCTATCGTCTTCTCAACGGTAACTTGCATCTGTGAGAGCGTGATCTGCTACACCACGGAACGTTGCAAATGCACATTGTCGTAATCGTCAAACTGCGACAATTTCAAGTGGAAGGGAACCAACAATTGGTCTGACTTCAAAACCATGTAGGCCTTGTTCGCACCTCAAAACAATGTTGTTGGACTGCAAAACCCAATGATCGCAGTTATAACTTGGTGGTCGGACCTCAAAACCCGATGACCGGTATCTCAAAACCGGGAGATGGCTGCACTCAAAAAACTGGTTGGCTAGACCTAAAACGGGTGGGCTGGTGCTCAAACACAATGGCCGAACAAATTGCCGATTTGAACAATACAAACGGCACGAAAAATAACGCTAGATGTCACTTGAATGATTCGAGACATTCAAAGAGGCTGAAGTCCGGCTGTCGCGCTTGATCACCGGACAACAGGTTGTTTTTGGTCCAGCCAAATAGATTTTGGTGAGGCCGTCGCATTTTGGAAGTCCTTACACGTTTGATCACCCGGTCATTTGGTTTTGAAGTCCAGCCAACCGATCTTTTGCATCTAGCTCATTGGATCAATCAAGTCAAAAAGCTCAACCGTTCATTGTCTTTACTGCACGGGTGTGCTTAGAGTGATGCTGAACATGCAATGGGTATATTCGTAGCCTCAACGTTTCTATCGGATGTCAACGTTCTCTGCACATGACTTCCGTCATATGGCAAGTCTTAATAATGACAGGACGTATGATAGAAATTTGAACTTCCACGCATGCCTTAATTTAACCTCCGAGGGGAACCATGTCCAATGAACTTAATTTACGTGTGTTAACAGTCCACGTACATGTATATAATCTTGAAAGTCCATTATAAAATGATGACAGACACAATTAATTTTTCGCCTAAATAAATTAGCTTCATTTGCAAGTCTCAATAAATTGGATGTCCTGACCTTGGAATCGACCCCAAGATCTCCGAACAGCAGACTGACCACTGGCGATCGGTTGGCACGTGAAGTATTTAGTCCAGTCACACAGACAGAAATGACGGTGCTACTAGTTATTTGCAGCGCCAAAGTACCGTACTTTGGCGCTGCAAATAACTAGTAGCACCACTTACTTAGTGGGAATGTTCACAGCATGGTAGGCTGACGAAAATTCTTCTGGAAAGCACTGCAGTATTTTGCGTGCGTGTCTGATAAATCCCTTGTCCTGACCTAAGAATGGATAGTTCGCAACTTATACTTGAGTAGCTGGGGACGCATTTCCTGTCCTCGTCATGTTCTCGATAGCGATTTGTCGACCGGAAGATGCTGAAATTTTGGAACATGGGGGATAATTCACGGTTTCCGTGCCATAAGAGAAGATTTTTTGCCGCAAGTGTCAGGCGAATGCCCTGTTTTATGGAACGTAGCACATTGTCATTATTCCTTCCAATTAAAGTAGTTCTTCTGCTAAGTCTGTCATTTGGGAAACAATATTTCTTATAAGATTTTTGTGAATAATCAAGCATAGTTTCTCACATTTTTTTAAATCACGGAATAAAACTGTGACGCCCTTGTTATGTTTATAAAACAGCACGTGGTACAAATGACACAGTCTAGGAGTGGCAGTTTGGAGACCCGTGAAGCGTTTCTCCAATACATCGTTATGGCCAGCACACACGGATATCCACGAACTCAAGCGAGCTACAAGTGAGTTTCCAGTTCCTGTTCCAGTAGCAATTGAATGTCAACAGCGACAGTGCATTTTAGTCACCTGTTGTATTTTCACGCCTTGGTGAGAGCTGTCAACTCAGCCATCGTAAATTGAGGCCAGTGTAAAACCACACTTTTACAAGTTTAAGTAACCATTACTCACATGTAGTTCAAGCTCAGTCGAAACCTTGTATTGGTAACATCGCATCCGTGCACTCTGTTTTCGTATTCATAAAGGTTAATATTCAAAAATAACCTCATGCAATCGCACGTCGTAAAGTCCGACCCAATGGCCTCGTTTTCGAGATTTACACCACACTCAAATGCTAACAGGGCCTGAATTCTAGACTAGTTCCACCCAGAAGGCGGGAGTACCCTCACTTAGTCACACGTAGAAAAAGGAGCCTAAAAGACACACACTCACGGCGCTCTCGGGACAATATATAATTCGTATGTGACAATATTTGTCTTGTGAGTTCACCACAGGATCAGTTATCGTTATAATAACCCAGACATTGCTAAATATGTTTTCTCTTTTTTGCCATTAGCAGCAAGTTCAATATAGCGATAAAGTGTATTATGGTTTCTCGAAAGGGTGACACCGTACGTCTAGAGGACCGACGAGGACGGCGGCTAACGTACGCGTAGGCTGTCGAAACGTATCCTCTAACGTTCGAGCGCAAGTCGGTCATCACCCGTTCACCAAAGTGTTACGTAAGAGCAACATCCTCTGCCAAAATTGAGAACTGTCCTGAAAACGCGACGGAAATGAAAACATTTCACGCTTTTTAATTATTTATTGTAATTTATTCTGACTATTAGACTGATTAGGTTATTTTGATAATTGGTTACATCACTTATTAATGACACTCTAACACGACCGTCGTCATTCCATCAACCAACTAAGTTGGGAAGACAACATGCCGTCGGCTGGATGTGTTTTCCATCACTCCTTCTTAACCCTCGCTCTCCTGAGTGTGGTTGTCTACACAAATGGCTTCAACGTGGAGCGCGTTGATTACTTTGTCGACAAAGGTAAGGTTTCGTGATTTTGTAAAGCTTTGGAACTAAATTATACGAGTGACGTTTCTGAAGTTTGATACACCTTAACAATCGAGGTATCGCGTTCAATATAATTTCTCAAAATGTAGAATATTTATCACAGCTCAGAAGGAAATGATACTCGTCTTAGAATATTTATCACAGCTCAGAAGGAAATGATACTCGTCTTCTACACCATTGGGTCAGCAGGGATACACTTTGATCTTGAATTTTTACTCATTCCTAGGCTTCGCGAGCTGAACTTCCAAATATACCTAATTCATCACTATCCAACATAAGTGAAAGGGAAGTTTCCTCGAATGCCTACCTCATGTCAGAAAAAATTCCATTTATCTCCAAATTAAGAATTTTTAAGGTGCTGTTATGCTTATGATTTTGTAAATAAAACGTTTTTTTTTTGTTTTTCAGAATTGTGCAACACTTCGGTGGGTCAGCAGCTTCAAATTGTCACTGCAGAAGGCCGGTCCATTTCCCG
Source organism: Phoronis australis (assembly GCA_002633005.1). Taxonomy (NCBI): domain Eukaryota; kingdom Metazoa; phylum Phoronida; family Phoronidae; genus Phoronis; species Phoronis australis. The sequence continues at coordinate 217,920 of NMRA01000607.1, read as the reverse complement.
CAGCTATGAGGCAGGCATCTTCGGACAAATCACAACACATCTGCAGTGTGCTCGTAGGTGTATGCTCGACTCCGTGTGCATGTCGGCCGACTACGTTAGCAAACTAGAATTATGTATATTTATATCGATTTCACTGTCAGACCCGAACTTAAGCAACAGTCCCCTGGTTGAGTCTGCAGATACTGAACATTTGGAATTCGGATGTGCAAGTGGTAAGTTTAAAGTGGCCATGAACTCGCGTTCCTTAAAAGTATCGAAATGTTGATTTAGTATGGAACGTCAGAGCGGAAAAATCCAACTCATATTTTCTATTCAAGAATTAAAACCTCTTCTGAACCAAAAAAAACAACTGAAAACCAGAATTTATCATCCCATCAACCTCATTGTCACAATAACATGACTCGTTGGTGAGACATTGTTGAACGCTTAGTAGACTTTTGTATCTAGTACCGATGTCCGATGTTACGCCTTTGAAGGGTCAACGCTTGTGGATGTGACGCCACGTGATCTCCTGTCGTGAACAAGTTTCTGACGTGCTGGGTTCTGAGGTGTAAAATTTTCAGTCCTTATAGATCCTGATGTAATAAATGTTCGGCCCTGACTTGATAAATTTTGATTTTGATCTTGCAGAATGAGCATAATGATGGTTTAGACTCTTCTTAACTCTTGCTTAAGCGAAAATAATAGTTCCGAGGTATTTACATTTGATCTTGTAGAGTAAAAATGATGGTTTGACCTGTTTTCAAATCCCGTATAGAAAATGTGTGCCCTGTCATGTTACCGCTTTAGCTTTCTATAATTTAAACCACGCACCACTTTTAACGTGACCTTATTACTCTTATTCCTGGATTCAGAGACAAAAAATATTAGATTCTCTTTGCTGGTGTCGAACATTATTTGCCAAACATTTTGCTGGGACTTTCTTGGCACATTTCAAGATCTCCATCCAATCTAGCACTAATCCCAAAGAGAGTTTTCTACTATAAAACCAATATTTTGCCTTTAAACTGTGCATTCAGATTTTGAAGACAAAAGAACTAGTAATCCTGCTGTTAAATAAAAGTGAAATTTCAAAGTTGTAATTTTATTTCATTACCTAGTACTTGATTATTTCGTTTTATTATTTTTTTTCAACGACAGTTACTACACCCAAATTATTGAATGGTTCAAAAGCATTTTCGGTATTAAATCACGTGTTTAAATTGAACAAGCAACCACACTAATCTTGTGAAAGTACTCTGCCTTGTCAGCGATATAACAACAAGTGGCTCACTATATCGCATGTTACCATTAACCAAGCATTTATTCCTTGAATTATTTTAAATTTCTCTTTTTTCAGAATCTTTGTCGTTGCACCACCCAATTGTTTTTACTCTCCGAGTAGTGCTGAGACATATATTGTCTTCCATTAGTCATCGTTGAGCAGGTCCATTTTGCTAAACATATCAACCAAGCATGGACACGATTCTGTGGCTGGGCCTCCAGTCTCCAAATACGATCTCGTTAATGCCAGTCGGTGTGTGGAGATTGGTTAGCGTGATGTGTGTAGAGTTCAAGGAAATGGGTTTGAGATTTGTATATAAAAAGGGAATTTTCAGGGTATCCAGGGGCGGATCCAGGGTTTTGAGTCGGAGGGCAGGGTAGACTATTAGCCAGGATTTTGCCTGTCAGACATTAGCACCCCCAAACTGCCAAACGGAATCTGGGAGAATTTTAGGGGGGGGCATGGCCCCCTTGCCTCCCCATCTAAATCCGCCACTGGTATCCCTTTTGTTCATTCTGGCAAACATTCGTTACTAAGAAATGTAATTATGAGTTATCGGGAAATTCGGGCGCCTGTGATTCCACATGTACGTTCATCAATCCCAAAAAGCTTTGCGCACCCTAATTTCCGGACATGCGCAATCGTTAAATCGATTCGGTTGCAACTCTGCTATTGGTCAATTGTGGTATTTTAAAACCGCAAACCACCTCTTTTATGGGCTATTCTGCATTTTTGGAGTCTCCTACCGTTGAGTGGTGCGGAGGAATTTTATTAAGTAAAGGACTTAAACTAATAACTTAGCAATGTTTGATTCAATTAAAACTTTCATGTAAATGGAATGAGCTAAGATGAAATTCAAATTACAGACGTCTACCACTGTCAAATATAGCGGAAATATCGGCCGTTGCGCATGGGCACCTCGATTTCGGGACGAAAACGTTTTGTGTTGTTGAGGGCGCATTGTAAGCCCAACTGTTTCGCAATTTTTCTTGAGATAGCTTTTTTGTAGATAACTATTATCGAGTGTAAGTAGAAGATGTTTTTAAAATGGCGGCTCTGACGCATTTTCATCAACTTTCAATCGTGCTGGGGTTCCATAACGCGAAGAAGAAATGACGTGAATATTTGCATGTGAATTCTTGCTCGTCGGGCCCTTCCCGGCGGGGCCCCTATATTAGGTAGCTCCGCAGGATGGCGGCCGACGAACGGGGTCTTCCAAATTAAATAAGGGGGCCTCACCAGGGTGGAATTCCGTAGCTGTTTCGAGGCGAGAAAATCTATCCAAAATCAACTGCTCTCTTTTAAAATACACAGTAACATCTCGCGTAATCCCGGCAAGTTTTGCTTTTCTAGAAAGTTATTGATCTCTACCCTGGTCCTTTGGCGAACCTAAAAACACCGGGATGCGGGAGGTTGCTCTCCGAACTCGACGGTCGCACTACCCAGGGACTGAGTGACATGATAAGTCGAGTTTGTTACTCTGTCAAATTTGTCATTAACGACAAACTTACACTGGAAATGTGTCTTCACACAACGCAATCGTGGGCACTTAATAAAACAAAAAACGACATCATGGGGTTTCAGTTGGAATTCGGAGATCAAATATCGACATTGAATACTCTTTTACAGGTGATTCGTGCCCTGTTGGATGGCATTCGACACAGTTCAGTTGCTACAAACTGTTTGAGATGACATTTTCTTATACAGAAGCTGTAGCTCACTGCAATATGCATAACAGTCACTTATTATTTCTGAACGACGATGAGGAAGTGGTCACGGTCAAGGATTGGATGATGAAGACGGATGGCAGGTAAAGGTCACGTACTATCGAACTGGAGTTTATAGTCGTAATCCATTAACTGTCTAGGGCCTAAGCTTTTGAAAGTTACTTTCTTGATTTCCGTTGTCGTAACTGCTAATCAAATGTACCATTAACAGTCAAAGTTGACGCCATTTTGGGACTTTCGTTTTCTGGCGAGTGTTTTTTTTTCTGAAACTGTGTCCTCTCACGGCAGCGTAGTCGTAAATCATACTGAGTTCCCAGTTACATGTCTAAGAAACTTGACAAGGAAAACAAATGTTGCATGTATTTTTTAATTTAGGTTACTCCATGAGTTTTTATAACTCCCAAGAACCAGTTACGTTAGCAGTCCATTTCTCGCTCGAGAATTCCCTGAAGGCTAGTTCTTGGAAACTCTATGTCCATAAATTTTGAAAATTGACCAGTTAAACGTGTGATGCTAACTTAATTAGCAGAGGCCTGCCAATGGATCAGGCCTAATTTTACGTTTCTTGATTTTGTTATGTCATGTTGCCCTACTAGAGCTATGGAGTTCATTCTCTGCCAGAAGAATGGTTCAAAAAACTGTTGAATATCCACGAGTATTTTTTTTCATTTGAGCAGGACTCCCATTCAGATCATCTCGATTTGGCTGAGCAAAATCGTAGAGCAAGATGTTCCCGATTGGATGACTCCCGCAAACAAACAATTCCATGATCTGGTGCAAGTATCAACAAGTTGTCAAAAACTCGTGTGCACAAGCCTCTCTTGCGATCATGAAATAGTCGAGTGTGTCAAGGAAGCGATATTTTTATGTGAAAAGAACAAACCAGGTGAGGGCACGTAACTTTTATACTTTCTCTTTAGTAAATGCTGAAGGGGATTTTAGCGCAGAATGCGCCTAATGATGCCTCGCGTACTACATGTACACTGCATATATTTGTAAGGGTCACTAGGAGGTGCTACAGTAGTCAAATCAGCAAGAAAATCAAATGGTGGTGGCGCATTATCATACACCTCTGAAGCACGTTTTATCAAAAACCACTGTACGCTCTTTCCCTAAATACTCTTGAAAAACACCTCGTAGAGAAGAAAACGGTGTCAGCACAGGGTCATCATATACCACTAATAGTGAAGTTTCATTGGAATACGTCGATGGTTCTCTAGATATCATCCATAAACATTTTTCCCACAAAAACACTTTATAAGTCAATTGCCACGAAACAATGTAAACAAATTCACTCTAAAACGAAAGGTGTGGTGCATTGAAGTCATTTGTGTTCGTGTCAAGTTTTCTTGACATCGTTCAATCAGTTTTTGACATCATGCAAAATCATTCTACCCCAAACATCACATGGAACTCCTCCAGAACAAAATGATCACTAGGAGGTGCTGCAGTATTCGTATCCGCCAAATTATGTTAATGTGGAAGGCACATTGACATCACAAATACTTGTGCGTCAAGTTTCATTGAAACTGTCCATCGGGAATACTCTTACCCGAAAAACCACCGTGAGGTGCTGTAGTGGTAGAATGCATCCGAAAATCAAATAGTGCAAGTGAGCTAATAACGTCTGTATCAAGTTTTAGTGAAATCCGTCATTTAGTTCTCTTGATATCATTTGGAATCGCTTTTCCCAAAACAGCTCCTCATTTTTTGTTACATTTCATTGGTACCTGTCAATTGGTTCTCTAGGTTTCATACGGGCACGCTTTTCTCCATACAGTATCTGTAAAGTTTCTTGTTGGGAACCAAATGACCACTAGGGTGTACACTGTACCTCAGATATGAAATCTGCCGTAAAATTTAATGGAGCCAGAGCATTAACATCATAAACCTCTCTGTCAACCTTCATTAAAATCCTTCACTTGATTCTTTACGGATAATCTCACACAACATGGCCACTAGGAGGAGCTGCAGTTGTAGAGTGTCGAGTTTCTTAAACGTCGCAAATTGGATCTCTACTGAGATATCATCCGAAAATGCTCTAATTCAAAATGGCCTCTAGGAGGTGCAACATTGATCGAATTGGCACGAAAATGAAATGGTGTCAGCGATTTGACAATACATTTCTCAGTACAGTGTGTTTCTCTGAATATCACCAACAGACACTGCCCATCGAAACAACACATGGAAAGCCCCATGTCGAAATCAAAATGACAACAAGGAAATGCTCCTGTCGTTGAATCCGGACAAAAATCAATGGTGCTGGCGCATTTCCATCACATTTCGCTGCTTCAGGTTTATGGAAAATCTTCTCCCAGTTCTCTATATATAATCATAGACTATAGTACAATAATCTATGATATAATCCGGAAACGGGCATCACCCAAACAAAACTTGAAATCCCCTTGTTGTGAAGGAAAAGGCCACTAGGAGGTGCTGCAGTAGACGAATCCACCCGAAAATTCAATGTTGCCGCCACAATGTCATCACAAACCTACATGCATAGGTTAACTTTTATTGAAATCCTTCACTCGTTGCTCTAAATATCATTCGGGAACAATCTCACACAAAATTGCCACTAGAGGCGCCGCAGTAGGAGAATCCGCCCGAAAATCTGAAGGTGCCGGAAAATCTCATCACATACCTCTGTTTCAAGTTTCAATGAAAACCGACAATCGGTTCTTTAAGTATCATCCGGAACTGCTCTTCCTTCAAACAAAACATCCCTTATTTAGAATAAAATGGCAATTAGGGGTAGCTGCAGTAGTCGAATCCGTACAAAAATTTAATGGTGCCAGCACGTTGACATCACAACTCATGCAATCATTCATTACGAGCACGCACGCACGCACGCAGACACTCACACACACGCACACATGTCGATGTGTGTGTACACATAAAAGACGTATCTAAATGACCTAAATGATAACTATATTTTAAAACGACTTTTCTAAGAAATTATAAGCTTTTATTACAAAAATAAATGATTCTCCCTTTCAACCCTGTTCTGTCAGCCTGGGGCACAATTCTGTAAAATTTACATCAAACGGAGTGAAAAGGCGTGCTTATTTTGAATTTCGTTTTTATCCATCTAAACAGAGAGAATTGCAACATTAGCTGCGCCGTTTGTCAAGGGTATGATACAGACGCTCGTCGTTTTATTTTAATTACTATTTTTACACTTTAATATTCTTACATCCGTCGGTCACTGCACGGCTTTCCAGCATCAATTTGATTTATTTATTAACATTAAGTGTCGTCTTTTCGTGGGAAGAATCCAATAAATTGGCTTCAAAGACGGCGTTGTTGTTTCTAATGTTTCAGAGATGAGACCGAGGACCTTGGTTGACCTACCCACTAACGCATTCTTCTACTCGTCGACCTTCTCCGAAAAGTGTACTATTGATTTTGGTGGGAGCGGCTGGAACCCAGCTCAAGGAACATCTGAAAGCTTTGTAAAAATTGACCTTGGCATCGCATGGGTACTGACATCTATTGGTACAATGGTGAGGCACATTCAATTCTCTTATAAACCAGTGGAAACGTGCAGGAATTTGATGGTTAAGGGCACAGATAAACTCATCATTCACCAATCATTCACCCAAAAACACGGCCACAGACTCATATTCATTTAAAAAACATGACACACGGATCGCCGAACACGGTTCACACCGATAAAGCATGCCGACTCATTGGCTACCCAGATAAGTAGCGCGCAATAGTGATTATTACTTCACAGAAAGGGCCATTTTCATGTACACTTTTGCCTAAAACGTGTTGTTTTAGTACCAAATTAAAATTTAAGCTAACTTTTACAAGAGGCATATAATTCAAGGTATGCTACACAGGGCTGTAGTGGTAAAATTAGAGGTAAGTAGGCGCCCAAAGCCTACCGTATCACTTTGAGCACTAAACGTAATTTACGGTGCGTAGGCGCTACGTTCAAATGCCAAAGGTGGTTGGCTGCGCCTACAGGTACGTTCACCTAAGCTCCACTGCAGCACTGATGCTGTAACACATTTCTAATGTTCTTTTTACTGCTTGAACAAATCAAGTAAATTTTCATTTAAAGAAGAAACCAAAAAAATTAAAGAAATTCGCTACTTTCAAGGTCAAAACTAAGAATTGATGATACAAAAAGATTTTGGACGCCAATCATTTTTTGAACAATAAGCAGTTCAAATATTGTTTAATATTTCCAATTCACACTCGTGTCACATTACAGACAAACTTGTGATCAAAATTATACATGTACATCTATTTAATTTTGCACCTATTACGCAGCTGTCGAAGTCGATTTCTACTTTTTATACGTGTCTGTCGGTCTGTGTGTCGTGTTTCTAAATGGATGTGAGTCCGTGGCCGTGTTTTTGTGTGAATGGGTCGTTTTTTGTGATCCCGTGTATAGGAGCATCTGAACAGTGTTTGCAGGTACGCGAGTTGTGTTTTTGCGTTCTACAGTCCGCTACACGTATAGTTTAGGAACCTAGAATGTTAAACTCTGCCTTCGTAAAATAGTTAAACTTACTTCGCCCACCCCCTGGGACACGTCTCAAAATGTTAGACACTGGCGAGAGACTTGCGGGAATAACTCTTTAACTTAACGGAGGTAATATTATAACATACAATTTCCTCATATAAATCAGTCGACATCCATGCCCAGTTGCACATTTTCCGCTTGAGCACGCCATAGTGCGAGCACCAACTCTAGTTCCGCGGCGGGTTGTTTTACTGTGAGACCATGTCGTTTCAAACTGTATAAATTACCAGTTCACCACGCAAAGATGAATTAGGTACTAAGACAAGAAAAGTAGCGTATCACTGAAGTAATTTTCCTTGAGACACTTAGCACCCCTTACAGGTGCGTTTTATTTTTTCTGAAAAACGTCTGCATAAAGATGTAGTTATTATTCTTTGGTATAACCTGAAATAAACACTCCAATCACCTTTTGGGAAATCCGGTCTGTGCAAAATCAATGCATACTTCGACCTTCCGGCAGTGGTGTTCACAGGCTCACGCGGCTAATTGATGTATACACTGTATGTGTGTCTTACAAAACCAGTGCAGGGAGTTTTTGGTGCTGTGCATTCTTCTTTTTTCATTGAAATACTCAATGTTAACATATCTATAACTCTATCGTTTTGCAAAATTTTGCTCCCAGCTTTTATTCAAACTGACCTATGCCCTCAATTCCGAATATGCACATGTACACAAACAAGTACAGTTCCAATTGGTCAACTGTTGCATGGCGACCGTTTTACATGTACGCATATTGCTGTTTGCATGCTCATCAATCTCCATGGATTTCTATTACTTTTTTGTACTTAATGTTCAAGTGTTTTACTCGAGCGTGTGCCTCAAATCTTTTTGTTAGAATAAATCAAGTGGCGTCGGGTCAAGGAATGTTTAGAACCGTACTAAAAACTTTGGGAATGCAGTGGTGTTATGGCGCACCGGAGAGCGGCCCCTTGACAGCTGATCGTCTAGTCGCTTTACAACCAACTGAAAAAATAGGCACTATACAATTATGACGACGAAAAGGGTTAATCACTGTTTAATACCATTTTCTAAAACATTTCAGTGATTGTCTTTTTGATTGAGCCGGCAAAATCTCTTCTCAGGCCCCAGCAGTACTCCGTGAGAATTTCAGCCAAAGCATTAGGACTTATGTCTTTGTAATGGCTTATATGGCCGTTTAAACAATGCGCGGGTCACAGGTTTATGTTGCTTTATGTTACCTATAATTTATAATCTCGCTAGTATTTAAAATTTTAAAAGTTTATTCCCCGGCCACTGTGCTTTTATTTACAAAGCGTTCATCATCAATATGGTGGACCTCGCGCTACGCGTTGTCCACCTGGCTTGCGAGTATAGTCGTGTCGTCTCCCCCTCTCCCCCCTCTCTCTCTATCTATCTACCTACCTGCCTGCTTGCCTGCCTGCCTATCTATTTATCTATATACATGTAATGTATACCTTCAACATTATCCGCTGGATGAGTTTGGTTGTTGCATGACGTCAGGTGCATTGTTCAGCGTGATAATGCGATGTCATTGTGAGAATATTCACTTCACATTTGGGATGCACTGATACGCCGTATAATGTAACTATTTTGAAAAAATGTAACAACTCTTACCTGTTACGTCATTGTTACATTTTACGTTGCTAGGCCTCTGTTAAAATGTAAATGTAACAAGTTGTTACATTTTACGTCGAATGTGCATACGAGAAATGTGTCATTGTTACATTTTACGAAACCAAAGTCATACTGCAAAGAATACGACTAAAATCACGAACAAGTGGTATCTGACACTCCCGGGGGTACTCGAATATTTTTGACTGAGGTGTGCTGTCTGAAAATTTGGATACCTACGCATTTAGAGAGTGGGCTGTGATAAAATGTGACCTACTTAGAGAGTAATTTTGGAGAGTACTGTTTGCTGTGAAAAAATGCCCTTTTGGGTGGCACTTTTGCTATACCTCTTGTGTAGGAATGCCCCTCGCGCTGAGAGGGCATGAATTCGGCTACCCATTATCATTTTTATTACTACTACATTACTATTACTACTATTACTACTACTACTATTGTTATTATTTTAATTTTTCAATTTATTTAACGAGGGCACATTGCAATATACACAATACATGTCTAGAAATGTGCTAATACATCATGGATGACAAAGATTTAAAAATCATCTCATTTACGGTTCAATGTTTTTACCGGGCTTCCCATAATGGACAACGATTGCTATTTCAAAAGGATTTTAAAGAGATTCCTATGTTCAGCCTTAACGATATTGTGAGGAAGGTTTTGACAGATGTGAATGCAGAGTAGGCCTACTTTTGTGAAGGAGGAGGTCGAGACTTAAAATATTGTTTAGACGTGTGCCAATTTCAAAAATTTCTGAACTAGCGACAAGCACGTTATTTGAAAATATAACTATATCCTTCTCTAGTTTGCCATGAAGAACTGACTTCAGACTGTAATCATTTACTTGCGACTTTCATGTAAACGTGAAGATGCCCATTGTGTTGTTATTTTGTCCCTTGTGGAAAGCACTCCTGGGGCCCGCTACACGATGATGCGTAAGTTCAAAAATGCGTTAAGCTGAACTCTGGATGCAGACATTTTTCTAGAACTGGTGACGAGTCGGCAATGGCTGGGGTCACCGTGTTGTTAGAAACTCTGGTTACGTACAAAACACAGAACAATTTTATGAGCAACGGAACCCAATATTCATAGAACACAGTGATTTAATTGAGTGATTTGAACTGGGCTTCATTGAAGGTGGGACGGAGCAAAAACGGCCAGTGTCGAAGTCAGCGATGTTTAATATGCGCTTTTTATGCAATTTAGCTAAGGGCTGTTCCAGTAAAATCCGTGTGGGAGGGGGGTGACGGCAGTAGAAATAAAAATTCATTGGTGGTGGTCTTCAGAAAAAACCTCAAATTATGGGTGGTCGTTACTGTATGAAGTGAAGCATTAAAAATGGGTGGTATTTTTTGATCTGTTAATGTGGATAGGTTGGTTACTTCAGCCGTAAAAACTCAAAAAAATGTAATTGTCCTAACTTATCCAAATACAAAAAAGCCCATATTGCCAGTGAACAGAGTGCAATATGTTCACTAAGCCATTAATCAAGTCATGGGCAACTTGATTTGAGCCAACTGTATGTCTGCAGTCCTATTGAATTGAAAAGTTATGCAACACTGAACTGGTGTTAACACATATAAGAAAATTGATGATTTTTAAATAAAAAGTATGAGGAGTAAGATAAACAAGTTCCAATATTCACTTGACATAGAAGTATAGAAGAGTTCGTGGAGACAGTTTGAGATTCATAGATCCTTATAAATGAAAAAAATGTTCATTGAAATTATAGACACATGGTGAACAGAGACACCTGGTGGCTGCCAAAAGTATTGCTCACAGGCTACTTTAGTTTTTGACAATATTGGACAAGACAACTAGTTCTTGTCTGTCAGTCATCTAAGTTCTTAACAGGTCCTCCTGGAGGCAATTTGTTTGCAAGTGTTGGATTTCATATTTTAACCTATTAAAAATAATTAAAAAATTATGGGTCATGGGTTGGAGAAATAAATGAAAAATACGGGCGGTGGGTACGAAATAAAAGTGCCTTTCCCCCCCTCCCATACAGATTTTGCTGGAACAGCCCTAAAGGGTTGATATACCTAATTCCTCAATCTGCCTGCAACCACGAGTGTTGTTGAGAACGAGCTGCAACACAAAAATTAGAAAGGGGTTCACGCCCATTGATAGTAGAATGTCCAATCTCTTACTTATATGTCCTTCGAACTAACGAACATTGACAAAATAGCAATTTCAATTGAAATTTTATCATAAAAGATAATGGAAAGAGAAAGTGCATGTTTTTGTAGCCCGAAAGGCCGACAGTCAACTTTTTTTGGACTATTGGTCATTTAAACTAACGACCTTAACCCTGTTTGAGCAAAATGATGATGTCCTTTCAGAGTGCCGAAATATTTTTCTATTTCCCCAGCTGGACCTCCCATTTTTACGTACACATGTACACGTCACGGTCTGATCTGTTGCAACCACCACTACTCCGAAGGGTTTGGCATCATAGGAAAAATGATATGTCTTTCAGACTGTAAGCTGTTTAAAACACGTTGCTATGCCGCTACATTTTTAAACTATTGGCTCGCGCTTCTCAAAAGCGAATTTCTGCTGTTGCACTGGTAAATATCTGCCAACCTGCCTGGAAATAAATGCGTGCTTTTATTTCCTTCCCTCACAACTAAGATGGTAGACAAAACCCGTCGCCATCAGAAACTTTGGTCTCGCTCCTTTTGTTTGGAGCAGGGAAATTACTGCAGATGACTCCAAGGCAATAAAACAATGGCTGAAATAAATAAAGCTATCGTGGAATAAACGGGAGTGTTTTTCTATCAAATTGGCTTTCAAAAGTGAATTCTTCGTAAAGATTTGTTATGGTAGTTTGTTCCAGAAAAAATAAGATAAATATTAGCTAACATACGATGTCATTATTTCTGTTGTGCTTATCAACGGAAATGCGTCTACTGTGAGCACCCACGAAGATTGCAAGAACGTTTTAACAACAAAAAATGTTACCTGATCCTGGAAACTCCTTCCGTCTGCAGTTGAAACTGTAAGAGACACATTTTTGACTACACCAAGAAACTAATTGTGTTATAAAATGGAAAGCACTTAGGGACACTTCTATAAACTTGAGCTTGCACATTTGACACATTTTCATTCTGACATTCCGAGAAAGAAGACGTTTAGTGTGTGAAGCTTTTTCCGTGTGACAAATACGACGCAAACTCATGAAATATGACGTCACTTTCGTAAAATGTAACAATGGTACATTTTTCGCGTGTACATTCGACATGAATTGTAACAACCTGGAGTGACCTAGCAACGTACATGTAAATGTAACAATGATGTAAAATGTAACAACTATTACATTTTACATATAGGCAAATAAAACAACGGTAATGGATCAACTGAAATTTTCGGATATAATAACATTCTTTTGCCAACAGAAACAGAAATAAAGTAAAGTCAAACACTACATGACAATTGACATCTGATATACAGTATGGCGTAATGAATATGATACAATGTTGAGGAAAAAAGTAAAGGATATGATTTAAGGCGTCTTTACGTTCAATCCATTGGGTTCAAGAGTGTTAAGTTTATCTATCCCAAATTGTTCTCTTTTGAGTCTGTGAGGGGTCCTGGGGTATTGGAGTTTTTTTTCCATTATCCGAAAATTTCAGTTAATAGATTGTTGTTTTATTTGCCTATACATATTCTTCATTTGTCCAAACAAAAGTGGCCTTGAGAGGATGTGGATCGCCTTATTTAGTTTCAGAATTATTTTCTACGTTATTTTACATTTTACAAAATTGTTACATTTAATGGCGTATCAGTGCACGTGCAATAATCCTTGTTCACCGTAGCAACGAATCTTTCAGGGTGGCTCCTGTGGTAGAAATAGAGCTTGGGTGACTTCTTATCAATTTTACGTATCACAGAATGGGACGGATTTTGTGTGCTTCAAGGAAACTGCCGGCAATTCCAGTTGCAAGGAGGTTAGTAATAGTTGTTATTCGGGTGGTTTAAACACTAACAGTTTTGTATAATGTGCTGTTCCAGGTTTATTAACGATGCTGAAGCTAAATCATATTACCATAATGTGAACTACATGTTCCGAATTTACTTACAGAAACCTTCGTTGCCAGGTTTTTAATGTTCTGTATTGTTTTCTATTAAAACCAGTTCCTCGGGAATTCAAATCCCAATGACCTGACAGTACAGAAACTATCTACTCCAACCGTAGTTCAGCACGTTAAAGTCAAACCACTTGATGTTGGCTTGCCAATGATAATGCGTTTAGAGGTCTATGGATATCCTTATTACGGTAGGTAGCGCTGAGCATTTTCAGCATTTTCAGCATTATAATCAAAGCCATAATGGTTAAAGTAATTACATTGTATGTAACTAAGCACGGTCCAAGAAGTCAACTTTTGATTCAGGCAACTTACGGCTTAATTTTTCGTGTCACTGAATTTGACCATAACTCAGGTGAGAAGAAAATTTATGCGCTTCTAAAGAATTGTCGGTTTGTCACGGGTTACAAGCTTTTCGGTGCAAACAATGACACGGTGAAACACGCAGGCTTGTACTGACATATCGCAAGCAATAAGGAAAAGATAGTCATTTTGAAGTCCAATTTTGGTAAGGGGCAAGTGGAAACCAATTGCATAACAATTAGCGGTCTAAATCAAAAGTGTTTTGATTTTTTATGAGACGGGCTCATGACCGCTTCAAATATTTTGAATTTTTTAGTTGTTGTTAATGCGTAAAGACAAGGAGCCAGCTCCAACAAAACTGACTAAGCTAAGACAAATCTTAAATTTTATTAAATTTTAAAATTAAAGTTAAATTTGTCTCAAAACCAAATTAAGAAAGAGATCTTAAGTTTGACTTAAGTGTATGGCCTAAGTTTTGTCTTAATTTTGACTAAATTTCCAAATGTGGAAGTTTCAAAGTTTGGAAGTTAGGCAAATCTTATACTTCAGTAAAAATGAACTCAAGTCAGTTTCTTGGAACAGGCCCAAAGTCTATCACGGTATCCTAGCTTCCGGGTCAAAAGGTCTGGTGCAGCATTTCGCTTTGACCACGAGTGACGGACGTATGGTAATTCTTGTCATGTTATTCGGAAACCAACATTACGTTTATTTATAAATACATATAACCGTAAAACACAAACCCTTCTAAGCCTTTCCGACATGAAACACAAGGAGTGATTTCAAAGGCTAAAATGTTCACTGTCAGACCAACTTTCAACACAGTGTATTTGCGGGAACGTTAACGCATGTACACGGTGCGTGTAGAAACGTAGTTAGCAATATTTCTTTTGTACTGCTAAATGATATTTGTCGACTGTGTTGTTGTCTACTTTTCCAAAAATATAATCGACTGTTGGTTTTTCCATTCGCATAATCTCCTTGAGATTATTTTATTCAAGTTTGCTTCACGACGTTTTGAGCAAAAGCAGGTAGCTGAATGTCCGAACTAGTAATTGAGACATACGATCGAAAGCCTAAACATTAATTGACTTTTAAACTCCGTCAATATACTGGTTTTGAGACCTCAAAATATGATGGTGACCTTGGTTCTATCTCGGTCATCATCACCTGTTTGGGTCTGAAAACCAATGTATCGACATCGGTGATTTATGGCGTCGGTTGCATATCACTACGAATCACCCTGCCGATGGCTGCTCAATTCAGGTGCAAAAACTGGTCAAAGAAATTCACTGAAGTCTTTTCCTAGTATAAGATGCATGTATATCCGTAACATGTAGGTTTATATTTACACGTATGCATTTCAGCGGGTATAAGCATTTTTACGGAGCACATATACGGTAAATGGACAGAATGGAGTAACTGGTCGGACTGTGGCTTAACGTCTGCTACGAGAATTAGAGCCAGAGATTGCGTTGACAACCAAGAGGGTCGCCACTGCTTTGGATTGTCATCTGAAAACCAAGCTTGTCCACCTGGTATGTAACGCGTGTGATTGACACGTGAAGGGAACCGCTTGGACGTTTAGTACCGTTTAGATTACATACCTTATCAAGAACTGGGTTGTACACAAATATTGCCCGCCATTTATACAGCTAGATTTCAGGTATTTCAAAATAACCCACAAAGTTGCAAAATGCAACAATTGACACTCATCATGTTCAAGCAATTGACAACTGTCAGCAAAAATGCTCACGCGACTCTGCAACTGAAACTTCTTACTAAGCCCACTGCTAAGTTTTAAGCAATTTTATTTGTTAGTTAAACGAGCCAGGTTAGGTGAACGCCGCAAAGAGTTTTATTTGACTGTTGACCTATATAATTACTCCTAAGTCTCCGAGCGCGCCGCTCACTCGAATCGGTTTTTCGGGAAAACGCCCACGCCTGATTTCAAAATATGTCTTTTCAACTACCATGCTCGGAGTACCATCCATGGCTGCTATTTCAGTTTCGTAAAGCAAACGCTATTATCTTTGACATTTATTTCCGCTTAGTGCAAGGAGGATGGACTGAATGGACAAGTTACACACCGTGCAGCGTTTCCTGCGGCGGGGGTACGCGAAACCGCACGCGGCATTGTACAAATCCTTCACCAGCTAATGGGGGATTAACGTGCACAGGCAACAGTTCGGAAACAGATCTCTGCAACACACTTACTTGTCCAGTGAATGGGAGTTGGTCTGGATGGAGCGAAATGAGTCCATGTAACAGAACGTGTGGAGGAGGATCACAAATGCGCACGCGTAGTTGTACAAATCCAGCGCCATCTAGTGGTGGATTTGACTGTGAAGGAAGGAAATTTCTTGTTTCTCCTTGCAACGAACTATCCTGTCCTGTTCATGGAAATTGGACGAGTTGGTCTCCTTGGTCGAACTGTACCGCGGAATGCGGCACTTCTGTCAAGGAGAGAAGACGATATTGCTCGAAACCTTCTCCGCAACACGGAGGTAGTAACTGCTCTGGAAATAGCTCCGAAGTATCCACGTGTTACAACGATCCATGCCCTATCAACGGAAGCTGGTCTGATTGGTCGAACTGGTCTAACTGCTCAGGAGATTGCGGATTCACATTTCGGAACAGGTCTCGTAGCTGTACGAACCCACTACCAGCCTTTGGAGGTCTACGCTGCCTCGGTAACACTACGGAATTAACGGGCTGTGTACTACCGTCATGCTTTCGTGAGTAACATGATGAATGCCAACCCAACATGATATACATGTATACAGTGTATTCCATGTTGGTTTTGAGATTGCGCCCAAATCCGTTCCTACTGCTGTAGTCTTGTTTTGGATACATGTGTACGATATTGATTAGCTAAACTACTTCCTCACTGTGCAAAATGGATCACGTGCTTAGAGGTGCGAATGTTTCCCCTGGTTTTGTTTCACAGATTTAACGGATCTAGTAGTCAAAGTTCAAAAGGTTAACAGCTGGATTTTGCCCTGTTTTGCTGACACGAAATTTAATGAAAGTCGAATCGGGCCTAAAATCGGCAGCGTAATACAGTGATGGGCCTCAGTTTCCAGGCAGTGCGCTCGTGCGCCATTTGAGAATTCGCAAAGTTAGGGCTGCCCAACTCCCTTGAAATCGAAACCTGCTTGAATCGCTGGTGGTTTTAGTGTTATTGATGCTACTGAAAATAACATGTTGCCAAGGGACGGGATATTATGAAAACAAAAGTTCTAATGTAATTTTCGTTTTGAAGCCATTTGACAGGGCGGAACGCAGCTTAAATGTATGGTTTAAATTTCTTCTACAAGTTCAGCATTTCTTTCTGATTGACTTCAAAACAGCGAAGTTGATATTTATTATACCAATCTTTCTTTGAACATGTACAGTGCACGCTGAGAACAATTGGAAAAATGACCATTAGCTCCCTGTTATAACTGCTAATAGGCAGGCATTTGAGTGCGTGCTGAATTCATGTCTTGACTGCTGGCTAATCACGACAGAATACCTGGGCCCGGTCTCCAATCTCCGTACTCAGACTCGAATCATGCTCAAACTCACACTTCATACTCAACTCGAGTACAGACTCAGCTTTGGTGTATTCAATGTCATACTCGAAAAATCTGTACTCGAAATTTCGAGCACGTACTCAGTTTTCGAGTGTACTCGAACTGAAGTGTATCTCATCTATATTTCGAGTACGATTTTGAGTAAAAATTTGGAGTCTATGCTCAAATTTCAAGTTTGGTATGGCAGTGTGCTTGAAATCGTACTCGAAAATAAATACGAGCCAGAGAACAAAATATCGAAAGAGAACCAAGAAACACAGCAAATCTAAAAAAATAAGTCCTCTTACCGTATCTCAGCACTTCAATTTCAGTTCAGAGATAATAGTTTTCATCTTAAATCTTCTTATTCTTCACCTTATTAACTCGCCGTATCACTGTATGTTATGGCCGCCATTCTACCTCTACAATTCCTGGCAACAGGCGCATTGTAATCCCTTGTCGGCGAGTCATAACAAGCGTCGAAAGCAGTTGTGGGAAAAGTCGTGTGAGAAGTTTGTGCTGCCCTTATTTCGGTATGTGTGCCTACGTTTTGTAGGGTTTCCAAAAGACGAGGAGGGGAGGGAAGTTAAAAACAGTTCGCTTCCCTGTCAGGTACATTTCTCATCATAACTTAGTCATCTATAATTCCTCAATCCCCAAATGGAATTCCAGATTTTGTTTGCCGATTTCTAAGTAGACGTCTCGTCCCGTTCACTGCCACTGGTGAACTCTGAATGCCTGCACAAGTATTGTTTTTTAACTCACGTGCCAAATGTCAACTCACTTGATACATCCCGGTAAAATACAAAGATACAGTATCAAAGTTTGACATCAGCGTAGGCCTACACAGCAATGGGTTTTATGTCAAGACTAAATTAGCAACAGAGATGTGATGTGATAAGCTGTTACATATTTCTTAAGACATTTTCGGGACTGGGTGAGGAACTCAAGAAGTAAAGCTTAATAATTGCCAAATGTATCAAAGAAATGGCATAAGAATATTTATTGAAACTAAAAAATGAATAACAGTTACAGAACACTCAGAATTCCACGTTATAGACATACTCTTGTAGTTGTAGCGACAGCAGACGATAATGTAGGCCTAGTTCTTGGGGTGGTCTATTCCAATAGGGAGCGATGAATCAGCGCGGCTTTGCGTGATTTTGCATTTCACATCATAAAGAGTTCCATAGCAACTCGAGTATGAGAGTCAGATTTGAGTACGTTTGGAGTCTACTCGAAATACGACATTAGATACGCTTTTTTGAGTACGACTCCAGTGAGCACGATTTTGAGTATGAAATCTCGAGTATGAGTATGAGTCTGAGTACGGAGATTGGAGACCGGGCCCTGGAGTGATGTTCACGGCGTGTAGCGTATATGTAGTGTTTACATGTACGTATATGCTTGTGTGCATGTGTGCGCCTGCGTGGGTGTGCGCCCGTGTGTTTATGTGTGTGCGTGCGTGTGCACTTGCGTGTGACTATGGGAGCTGACGTGCATGACAGGCTAATAGAGTCCTTTCACATTTTTCCCAAACTATGCGATAAGCGCGCGAGAGATGCAAACCACTTGCAACAGTGAGAGGCGAGAGTTGGGTTACTATTGGCTCATGTCAGCTATTGCCATGTACACTGCCAGATTACCAACAGCGCTCTAAGCTGTAAGATTGTCAAGAGATTATCAATGTATAAAAATATCTGTAGTGTTGGGAACTATCAGTAATAATTACTTAATCAATTTTTATTCTGACACAGTCAATTCTTGAAAAATTTCAGTTAACGTTTAACTGACACACGTTTTGCAGAGGTCTACGCTTTCAGTTGTAACGGGCTGTTTCGGATAATTTGAAAACTTAAGACGAATTTAAAATTAGGCAATATTAACAGATTGAAACATGTCTTTTTTTTAGTGAGCATTTGAACGTTAGATAAATATCGAGCAGCTTGTGAAATTCTTGTATGAAGTGATAAGTTTGTTTTTCAGTACTACCGTGGGTTCAGTAATTCTGTATAGGTAAATGCATTTTAGTTGGGACGACTTTAACTACTGTAGTCTACAGTACAGTACATGCCAATTACTAATCGTCCTCTTTCCAGTTTCTCGGTTTTCGATGCTTTTAGCAGTTTAAAGCATCTATTTTTGTTTTGTGTTGAAATAGATTTGTAGAAAACTTATTTTCATAGTCTATGGCTTTGGGAAAAACGTGTTTAAACATCAAGTAAAAGGGTTATCATCTATCACTAAATACTTGGAAATAATTATTAAAAGTGACGTGGATTGTTAAAGGTTTCCGTTGGTTGACGGGAAGTCTAAGCTATTTTTACTAATAATGGGTGAAGCATTAACTGTGCAAAGTTATAATTCAAGAGCAGTTATCACAGAGATAAATGCTACACTAGTTACAGCTAAATGGAGGTTTTCAGCTTAACGTCGGTGTATGTGTTCTCTGATGCATTCAACGAGAGTTTCTCAAAATGTCATTATGTAATAGAGGCGTCATCGTAAGCAGTTAATCGTCTTCTAAAGTTTCCATAAAGAACGTTGAATTGAGCCACTAGAAACACACCCGCAAAGCACTAGAAAGCGCGTTTTCGACGCTGTCTCGTGCGCTCACGTCGACTGTCTGTGCATATGGGCATGCGCATTATAAATGTGAAAGGACTCATAGTGCCGATGCGTACCTTCGACGACCGGAAACCAACACGCAACTGCAAGTGTAAGAAAAGAACAAGTTAGCTGGTAAGTATATTGGTAATGTGTATAAACTTTTGGGACAACCTGTAGCTGACCACGTGACTGATGGTTACGTGTTACTTAAATTGTCGACGCTTACCTCGTTCAACGTTCCAGTAGTCGTCTGCAGACCATGCATACTCGGCGAGTACAATAACACGCCAAGACAACCCAAACTTTGGAATCCAGTTTTAATTAATAATAAGTCTTGAAATCACCCCTAATTTGACAAAAGAACAATTTGAGACCTAGTTTATTACGGAAAGTTTAATTTAAAACAGGTTTTTGTGATTGATCACGCGGATTTGTGTCACTTTAAATAATTTTCAGTGTTCTGCCTCTTTGGCACATAGAAAATGAAGATGCGTTTTAAAAAACTTTTTGTGGAGACACCGTTGCAGGGCAACTCGCAGGCCGCTTGGAAGAACGCTATCATAATCACACTTGGCAATGCCTTCACTAATTTTCATTTATCATTACTATGCAACCCGTTACGATCCGTGTCACGTGTCCCGTTTCAAAGTGTGCTGCGCGATGGAGTTTCAGCAGTATGAAGAGACTGGGAACTATGATTTTACAATTCTGTGTTGCTGTAAGTACATGTGTATAGAATTCACAAAGTCAGTTTCTTCCATTTTAGACTCCTTTGCAGTTAAGTGTACAACCAATGTCACTGGTTTATATTATTTCAAAGTCATAAAGTGAACCACGATAACCACACATAAGCTTCCAATATTTTCGTCAACGTTACATTTTGTAAAATGGACTGTAGGCCCTTTCCGTGTCTGATTTATTCCTTTTGTCAACAATATTTTATGGTCAAATGCTAAACTCAAAGTAAACCCCGGGGTATGTAGAACACGACAGTATGCGAAATTTTATAAAAAATGTGCTCAATAAATGTTGAAATGTCTCTTGTCTGAAAATGCGTAATTTTACGTTCCTTAGCAACGCCTTCAAGTGGTGAAAAAGGCACCTCTTGCAGTGTTTTCAATCGATATCGATATATCGATCAAAATAGTTTTGCAGCTGTCACTCCTGTAGAAAAAGTTTGTTGAACTCGTAACAGTGTTCACGATTAATAATTTCAATTAAAATTGTTTTGGAACGGGAAAGCTGAAGATTTCTCCTTCATGTAAAATAAATTTTGTCCTTGTTCAGCATATTAACGAATACGACTTTGTATTCTTTTCAATTTCTGTTTTTGTGATTGACTGAAGAGGGAGCCTACAGTGTCACATCTCCCCACGCAACACCATGAAGCTATGCTTTTCTAACAGAAATCTTCAACTTAAAATCAAATGTTTGGAGCGTTTTCTAGCCCTACAGGGAACTGAAGTTGCCCCTTGGCTTGATTACAGGATGAACAGACCACCATAAACTTTGTTACAAACCTAATTTAGCGAGAAGGGTCACAGTTTAGACCTGAGCGTATTACGCGGCTAAACACTTCGGGTATGATGTTGACATTATTGTGTTATCTTTAAATCTGTTAATTTCACTTCATTGGTGTGACAAATGATGTACTATCAAAAGATGTAACATTGAAACTGTTCTGTAGGTGGTGTAAAAGAAACAGTGCTGCCTGCTGCGAAATCCGGAGAAATACGAGGAAAACAGGCACAAAATCTCGGTTATACACCTAGTTTTGTCTATGTTCATAGAAGCATCTTCAATTTCTTACAAGATTAGCTAATAGTTGGCAAAATTATCTATGAATCAGTATATTTTGCTAGCTACATAAACAACGTATGTTAATTAACAGACGAAAAGAACACCGTCAAGTTAGGCAATCGCATGGCAACATGACGTTAACACTAGAGACACGCACAACGCGCATTTTGATGCATCTGCAACACTTTTGAATTTGTAATTCACAGAATGGAATTTTTAAGCAGTTCCCGATAAGATGCACGTACAAACTTGTGCGCTAATAGACGGCGTACCCGGAGAGCAGAGGTGGACTGCCCTATATTTTCAGAATTTGTTGGTTATAACGTGAATTTTTGTTCGTTTCAGTTGTCACGGTTTAGAAGTCAAATGTGTGCTTCAAAATCTCAGAAATCTTTGTTTACGATTACTGGCTCATGCACAGTGGGCACACTAATCCCTCAAACATGTACACTGTTCACAGTTAATAAAAATGAATTCCTAAATGTAGTAACGATCTTCAACTGTAATACCATTCTTAGATTTTGGGAAGCAGTACAGGTATTTTATTGTTAGAAAACCACCAAAAATGCCCAAGTAGCCTAATGAACTTCAAGTTCTTTTATCTTTCGTTTTCTATCGACACTACTGTTTTTTTGATAGTATCATTAATTTTTATTGTTTTGTTCGCATGTCTTGTTGTTGCTGTGCTTCGAATGATCATATTCTGTAGTTTTCATGACCATTGGGAGTTTGTTCTACTTCCCCTCGTGAACAGTTTACAGTACCCGATTAACATGGCCGCCTCTCAAAAAGTACCCTGTCTGAAAATAATGCTGCCAAAAATACACTGACATGATAGATTCATTAAAATGTGAAAGTGTTAGTTGATTGTTTTGTCAGCGTCAAAAGTCATCCGCTGAAATCACTCAACCGTGTCCAGCAACTACCGTGACGTTGTTTTGGGTACAACACTGCATGATTCGGGCTGTGTGCCCCCGAGGTACGTCATTAGTTCAAAGGTCACCGATTTACAGAATTTTTTGCTTTTGCATTTTGAAGTTGTCAGTGAATAC
Source organism: Phoronis australis (assembly GCA_002633005.1). Taxonomy (NCBI): domain Eukaryota; kingdom Metazoa; phylum Phoronida; family Phoronidae; genus Phoronis; species Phoronis australis. Next base: position 195,371 of record NMRA01000607.1, on the reverse strand, counting down.
AATTTACTTTGTTTTAATGTCGATGATGTTTAAATAGCATTGTCGTTTAGTTTCTGCTACATATTATTATAATTCGGAGCATGCAACTACATCTTTAAACGTATCACTAAAACCGAGAAACATACGTATCGAATCCCATAGGATCAATCTAAACGTTTCGTGATACGAAGTGCATGTGTCAATTAGCTAAGTGTACTTTATGGTATGAGTTTTCAGTTGTGAAACAATTTGCTAATTACTTGTCATGAACACCAAACAGTCACTTTCGGTGTGTCTGCAATATTCATAGAACGTCATCTGTGCCACAGAACGATTGTTATGATTCTTGGTGGGTGGTCTTTCCTCATCGTCACCTGTCGTGTCACTTACGTAAAGCGTAATTCGCCACACTTGTCCGTTTAGCAGACTATGCAGGGAGTTTGAAAAGATTTATTTCAAAATTTTGAGGGTTGACAAGGGTTTCACAACATAATTTTGTTTTAGATAGTTGGATACCGTTACCACTTGTCCGTTTAGCAGACTATGCAGGGAGTTTGAAAAGATTTATTTCAAAATTTTGAGGGTTGACAAGGGTTTCACAACATAATGTTGTTTTAGATAGTTGGATGCCGTTACCACTTGTCCGTTTAACAGACTATGCAGGGAGTTTGAAAAGATTTATTTCAAAATTTTGAGGGTTGACAAGGATTTCACAACATAATGTTGTTTTAGATAGTTGGATACCGTTCTTCAAATCATCTCAAGTTAATAGGAAAACACAAGTTGAGATGAAAATAAGATAAAAAAACTAAAGAGAGTTTGATCGCCTTTCTCAAAAGCTTCTTACTTTATCTCACGTCTCTCTCTTAATTTAATAATAAAGTTTTTTAACGCAGTGAGCATGATCGGATGTCACGGGCGATCATGAAATGGTATAAAATAATAAAGCATACGACAAGGGGACTTGGTAGCTTAGCCGAGCTACGTCGGTTTACACAAGTTCAAAGGTTAAACTTTTTGTCTAAGTCAGTAAGTGGAGCACAAGAAATATCTTACATAGCCAAAAATTTTAAGTTAGAGATCTTGATTGAAATAGCGAGACATCCGGGCCTTATATCAAAACGCGTGCTGAAATGTCCGTCGCATCAAAGAAAAAAAGGCCCCAACAGAGGTTTTGTGTTTTCAACTGAGGGGAAAATTAGGACTATATCGAATGGAAAATGATTAATAAGTAGTCAATTTTGCAGTGTCATCAAGCAAGGCATTTTGATTATGTTGGAGGACGCGGGGAAAGCCTTCAAAAAACGAGACAGTCTCGCCTAAATGGGACATGTGTTATGTACGTGTACGGTTACGTGATAGCAATCACTATTTTCGCTTATGGTCGAAATATTGTGGTATTTCTTGATATATTAGGGATCGGTTTTCTTCGACAAAAGAACTTTTTCCACATAAAGGTATTAAAAAACATTCCAAGTCATTTATGTGTTTGTTATCGATTTGGTTTAACGATCATGCAGAAAAACAAATTTAGGAAAGGTGACCCTTGATCCACTTACAAGACATGGTGAACAAATTTGTTGTTTTATAGACAATCAGTCAAAATCGGTTTTATGGCGAAAAAAACGCGATTTTAGGATTGTTGTTGTGTAAGATAGACGTCTTGGAATAACTTCGAACAGAAAACATCAAATCCGTTGCTTTTGTGATTTTGTTAGGAGTCGCTGATTCTTGACGTAGGCTCAGTTTCAGTCGTCAAGTAGAAATGGATGTCTGTAACCGTTTTTGTTAGTACTGTTAACGTGGTCGGTTATTTGCTCCATTGATTTACATGTCTACAACTAAGGCGTTGCACTGTGACCGATGGGATAGCGTGGCTTTGAATGAATTCGTTTACTTACTTAAATAATTTAATTTTGATCTTTAGGTCCCTGTAACATGGATATAATCCTGATTCCTTCAAGTCCGTTTTACCTTTAGACAAAACTAGGCGGAGACGGTGGAAACGGGCCGACAATGTCTATTACGAATCTAATGGGCTCTTACTCAGATCATAACAAGTATCTCCAGCTTTTACGTGGATCCCGTTGGGTTTTTGACCGTCTTCAGAACGTAAGCAGAGCCCTCATTGTGTGACACGACCCTTGCTATCATTGGTGCATCCATTATAATTATGCAGCTTACTATGAAATCAAGTGTGGTTCATGTTCATCATAAGCACACCCAACGAACTAAAATTAATTGTCTGAGTATATCCAGGACGGTATGGAGCCACAAGCAGGAACTTTTTTGAAAGAGGTCAATATTTAAACATAATAGATGACAATAAATTTAAGAATGGTTGCTTGGATTCGTCACTCACTTGACACGCGCAGTTCGCTCAGGTGGACTCATTCCACAGATAACATGACACCATTTTTATACTTATTAATATAAAATTAAAACCGAGCCGAGGGGCTTGAAACCCGACTCATGGGTCCAGCGGTGTGCCCCTGCAGGACTTGAGCGGAAGACCTTGAGTGAAGGAAGCGGACGCTTCTCCCGCTAGGCGGCACTTCTTCCTCTTCATAATACACTGGTAAGAGGAAACATTTCAGACAGAAGGGTACAAATTAACAGTTGACACATATTGGTAAGTGGGACACTGTGCTGTTTATTCTCTAAGGATATGATACCATTTTTTTACCGTGCGAGCATCCAGTCTAAAACGTGTTGGGCTTTCAACAAGTTACATGTACGTTGAGCGCTGTGAATCATGCGTTAGCCGAAATTTGGTAGTTCGTGCCTTTTTAGTGGACTTTTGTCTCGTTTTCTCGGACTTTTTGTTTCTCTGAGGCGGACCTTTTTGCCCACTTCGCCAAATGGGGGCTCATTCGAGCCCCCTCCCTCCCTGGGTGCGCGCATGAGTACTAGTAATCAAACTAAATGCATGACTTAAAATTTCGTGGGAACCGGAGGAGACAACCTTACCCTCCTACTTTTTTCAAGGGCATCAGTGGCCGATTCAGAGGATATGATGAGCAGGCCAACATTTTCCTTGTGTGATTTCTGCGTCCCGCCTCCCAACACACGCAAAAATACATGCCCACGATTAGCCGCAACATTGTAAATGCACAAAATTAATTTCCGTGTCATTTTAATTATATACTTATTGTCGGCGTTCACAGTAAATCCGTGAGACCCTAGAAAAGTGTCCAGATTTGTCTCACCTTGGGGCAATATACATGTATCTTATAAATGACTTTTCGGATTCCTTTGAAACCCTCAGATATTGTACTTTATGCAATCATTATCGGAAATGCTGGGGTTATCAAATATAGCACGTTTCCGATTTTTCTTAAAAAGTTTAATAAAGCGAAAACAAAGTGATTATTTAGAAAACAGTAACCGCGTTTTTTGAGATTTCATTTTGAACAGTTGTATCAAACGGGATTTGGATACGGTGTTGATATCTTTGATTTGCTACAAATTTTCCATCTTTTTTGCTAAACTTTATTAACAAGACGTCACCTGACCCAGTTAATGCCTTGTTCATATAAAATGATAATTGAATCTTGCAGGTTTTTTTAATTTAAAAAAAATGTACTTCCATTCAGTTTTAACTTTAAAACGTATATAGTTATGCTGATATTTGCCTAATTACTTTGACTAATCGATAAGGATTCATGTACTGACTTGTGATCAACAGGAATTCATCTCTTAGAATTTCATTTCTTTTCTCACCAACCGATAGTCGTTTGAAGACTGACCGGAAGCAGAAGTCGCTCGTACTTGTCATAGCAGAACCCGTGACTGAAAACAATGTATCTGTCTGTACTCTATAGCTAGGGTCCTATGCGGTTATTATTTTAGTAAGAATTGAATTGCGGCATATGAGAAATAGAGAATCCTACACGAGTTTCAGGTTTATGACATGAGCAGATCCTCTTGGAAATGTTGCGAAAATCCTAAGATTTGCCGAGGAAATTTGACGAAATTTCCATGAGATTTTGCCCATGTCATCAACCTGAGACGAGTGTAGGATTTGCTTTCTTAAATGAATCTTAAAAACGGTAATTTTGCCGAAAAACTCGACCTGGCTTAAAAGTTCAACCACGTGACCCAACTTTTGGAAAACACGATTGAGCAATGTAAAGTATACCCACTTACTTTTTGTTAATAGTTTTACTTTAAACTTAACAATTGTAAATTGCATTCAGCGTTCCTATCAAAAGTTCAAGTTAGAATCTAACAAATACTCCTTGAAGTTGAAACATTAAAGCTTAATATATGTTTATATATCAGGGGGGTTTCCACGCGAGCAAGCGCTGAATTGACCTACATGTACTTGTAGAGACAGCACAGGTTGTCAGTTTCACTGCATGTCTTGGTTTCTTGACTGAGTTGCGGTTCGTTTCCGTTTGAATGAACGTGGGCAAGGAATTCTCCGCCGAAGATGGGTCCGTTTAAGAAGTTGTTTGCATGTCCTTCCGACTGGAAGTACGTACATGATACTGCTGCTTTGGATGTCATATTGAACCTTGTCACCTTCACGGAATTCCGGCATTGGTTTTTAGTGTTAATGTTTCCTGTCGATGAAATGTATGGATTCCTACTTTGCCCTACTTTGTGATTCGCCCATGTAATATCAAAAAATACTTGGTGTTATTGACCAGTCCTGTCGTAACACATTCTAGTTCATTTGAAAAAAATAGCTCCTGAGAATATGTGCATGTTAATCAAAACAGAACGCCGTTGATGAGAACATTCTTGCGTTCCGTAACGGAGGAATATTTTCTCCCCTGCAAAACACATTCTGACAGCGGGGTACAGTTTCGTAGACGTTAAAATCTCGCTAGTGAAGGTAGTGTGTTCACTTGCTTTACTTGTAATACGTGGCGAAATCTCGTGAAGTCTTGCGTGTTCTTGCGCTTCCGCGAGCTTCTCGCTGTCTACGGAACTCAAGCCCCTGTTGGGATAAGAAACACAATCCTTGTTGGTTCTGGATAGTTGCGTAGCAACGCAATCCCGGCTTCCTATTCTTTCACGTCGTGTTTATTTTATGCACAGTTACACAAGGCACACAAGGCGTTGAAAGATCACATACGTGTGAGAATTATGGACTGTTGACGAACACATTTTTAAAGTATTTCAAGACAAACGACTATGGTAAGTAATGTGAGTTTAGTACCACTGTGGCATTTTCTACGATATTTCGACACATGCAGCCTGTACGTACACTGTATGTATTAATCAGATACGCATAGCAAGTCAATTGAAACATTTTTTAGCATACCTGTGTAGTTCATCTACCTGTACCATTTGGCGTCGTACCAACATTTATAGTTGTTATGCCAGCAAGCGTGGTAAATGTGCTTGTTACTGAAAATCGATTTACACGGCGAGGTCACTCCGGCAAAACAGAGCTGCATTTTTAATCGCTCATAGCATATTAATATACAATTTTTATCACGCGGTTACAGTGTAATTGAATGAGCTCCATTTGTGTAATACAAAACTTTAGACGTTCCCAACTGCGTTGAAGCAGTTTCTTAAAAACTCAATATTTAAGGGAAAACAATTTAAATGCTTAGAAGTCTTTACTCGCTATTTATGTGGTCCGCTTTACAGGGCCCACAAAATCAGGCCTTTGAGAACCAGATTGCGTAACCATAGATCCAAGTCACTTGCTGGTATCACGTGTAATCACGTGCTTCCTTTCTAACGCGTGACGGTATCTGGCTTGGCCTTAATTAATGCATTATCACGAGTAACGGGTATTTATGAAGGTGTCCCACCGTGACACCGTGAAGGCTTTTTTGGAGACAACGGCAGAAAAATCATGGCTATAATTTTGGGTTGTTGTGCATTTCTTGTACGAGGCCAAGTTACACGTATGTAAAATGTGGCACAAAGCCAATAATTTCTCAAACTTTGTCCTTAAACGGACCGTTCAATATTTTCTAATTTATCGATGACTAATTACCATCGAAGGCATTGTCGGTTTACCCTTTCAACAGCCTGACTGCCGATAGGTGAAACCTGTCTGGTATTTCCATTGTAAACCAAAATTAAAACTCGGGCACATTAAAAACCGCCGCATGTTAAGCCATCACTCCTTCATCCGCACTCTAAAAGTACTTTTTAAGGACCACTTCCGATCGAAGACGCTGTTGTGAGCAATATTAGTTCACTAAAGAATACCTCCATGTTTTCCAAAGAGTTTCCTGGGGACTTTTTGTGGAAGAAAAATAACTCCAGGGAAACGGAGGATCTTTGGGAAATCCCCGAGATTTTGTCCCCATGGAACGCACTCTCAGTGTGATCTAGTAGAATAGTATAGCAACTCTGTGGCAAACTACTTTTCTTAAAGAGGCATTTCGTCGTTGAATTCTCAACAGAAGCGCTTTGGGGTTTAACATTTTTTTTGTTATGAAAAACTTGTCCTTTCAAGGTAAGCACGATTATGAAGCCGATTATATTAGTTTAAGTTATTTAATTCGGTTTTTTGTTTTATAACAACTAAACACCGAGGTTGTGCAACTGTAATCTACATAGTTTAATCTTCAGGAGGTGTGGTGTGGATGTATGTGAATCATGGCACCAGACATTCATGTTGCCTACCTTATCTTCACTTGTTGAATGCCATTAGTGATGCTCAATGCCAGTCGATCAAAAGTTTTCAACAGCTGCAGTAATCGTTTTGCTCTCGCATTTCAAAACACTTGGTTGACGCAACTAGCTTGATATTGTCTTTGTTTTTTGAAAGAACTGAAATAATGTTTAGTTGCGTGTAGCTAATGTTATTTCAATCATTTGTGTCCGCACACGCTGTAGTACTTATCTACATGTTTATAGCCATCAACGAGCTAGATCTGGTTGTAGATCGTTGTCTCCATTGACACGCACGCATATTCTTCTTCTAGTTTAGAGGTGGTTTTCACAGAAGTGACAACAGGTGGCGACACACTGGAAAACTCGTACTTTAACATTAGTTTCAAGCAAGTCACTACTCGGTGCTCGTTCAAGACCACTTCAAAAAATGACGAGATCACGCAAGTCTCAGCGAGAGACATTATTATCTTAGAATAATTAGTCAGGCGTTCAACGGAGATAGGCATTTAGATTTAGAACACTAGTTGCTATAAAATCGGTATACAGCTTCTCTCTTACTCGTATGTGGAGTGATTCCTGCAATTGGTTCACTGACATTGCTTTATTATTTGAGCAATATGCTCGTCGCACAACGTAAATTGCCTTGACAAGCCAAAGTGTCGCCACATCACGCTAATCTGAAAAAATCTCAGCCCCCAACCTGGGCTCGAACCCGGGACCTCTTAACCGTGCAAACAGGTGGTCATTAGACATTGTCCGGACTTGGAAAAGAAAAATGATTTCCAGATATCACGGTCTGATCATGGGTAGAATAACTTATTTCAATCTAAAGTGTTGAAGTCTGGGGGTTAAGTAGGACCCTACACAAATATCCAAATTTGGCTAGTTTCGGAATATCATAACACAGAAACGTCTTGTCGAATTCGCATCAAACTCTCAAATGTGTCAAGCACTGCTCTTCACCACGCGATGAGATATTGTTTTTAAAATGTTCCACTTTTCGATCAGGGGCTACTAATAATAGGGAATTTTAAAATTTCCATGCAAAACCTCAACTTTTGCGTAAAGCGTAAACGAAATTATAATTCAAAAAACTGCAGCACCGTTTTCGCGATTTCATCTTGAACACTTATATATCACACGTAATGTGATCATGTTATTGATTCCAACTTGTTTTGCTATCAATGCAACGTTCTTTATCGCTAAATTTTATTAAAGAGGCATTGTCACCCAACTAATGGCAGTTTGATAAAAGTTAACTTCAGACTACCTGCTCCCTTCTTTCACAGAATATATACACAAAACGTACCGAGAGCGGCGTACATGAAGTAATATCCCACTCGACCTTATTCCGCGTATCGACCTCGACCTTCGGTCTCGGTCTATACGCGGAATAATGTCTCGAGGTACGTTTTGTATTTATCCCATGCGCTTCGAATCCCTAAGTTTCTTGCTTTTTTCGGCAGATTTTTCAAATACTTCATCCAGACTGTTCACAATGCGGATCACATCCTATATGTATGTACTTGCGCGTTAAGTTTCAAGTTCTCTCTTGTAAATGAAACAGTGCATTTCTTGAAAAGAGGTAGCAAAGATGAAAACAACGGCAACTAAACAGTGAACTTGTAATATCTCCTGGAAATAGTTAAAAAACGACAATATTTGATATTTTAATTTTCTAGGAATCGGTGCCTGAGTTGCAGACGATATACTATTCAGCAATTGAAAACTGAGACATAAGTGTCTTATAATTAACAGTTTCTTTCCAGGTTTTACGTTTAGGACCTGGTTGCATATCGAGTGTTAGTTACACTGTTGCAACTGTGTTACGTTAAACTATATTCGAAAAGCTTGATATCGAACCAGCTCAGAAGTCGTCGAGTCGATATTGACCTACCTTTTGAACTTTCCATGTCAGAGGTCGCTGTTATAGTAGTGCGGGAGATGAATACGGAAAGCTTTATTTCATGGCCATATTTCCCTCGACAGATTCAACGCGCGTGGGATAAACACTTTTACAGATACATGTATTTGGCTAAACGCACAATTTTGTCGATGAGGTCCTGCGTACTGTATATAACCTTAAAATAGCACGAAGCGTGTTGCGTCTGTAGACGTGAATATCACGTAACAGCGATATTTCCTGATATGTTCCATCTTGTATCAAACGTAGCTGGGAACGTGATATTACACCTGTATATTCGTGGCTTTGGTATCGCACAGTGCTGCACTGTAAAGGGCGGGAGTCTGCAGTCATGTAGTTTCAACTAAATCTACGATTACAGCAATCTGAACTTTTGTGCTAGATGAAATGTACCAGTAATACTCCTGTTGTAATGTGCGATCTAAAATATCATCCACCTCAACCGTGATGCGACTCGTTGTCATGTCACTGAACACGTGTTCATATAGTTTACATATCGTGTACAAAGAGTATCCAGTAGAACTTTGGCAATGTAATTAAACCCAAGCGTTTGAAAGTACACGAGGTTGCTTAACGCCTCAGCCAAATAAACGCATGCTAGAAAAAGACTGAATTCGCCTCATCCAAATATGTGTTCTTTGCTGCTTTTGAAAGCATTGCATTTTGCCTGAACTTTCAGTGACATCATGTTTGTAGAATTTCGGATTTGTTCTCAGTCATTATTTTACGTTCCGTCTCAGTAGAATAAACTAAACACAGCCATGTTTGCTGAAAACCTCTGATTTCTACCAAAACAAAGTTATGTTTAGTAATTTAATCGCTGTGGCAATTTTCGCATATCTCACCCAAGGTTTCTGGAGCTAAAAGTATATGTACATTCACGGCCACAAGATGGAGCCTAAATAGCCTCGTTCTGAGCGTTAGGTTATCATATTTTTGTTATCTTAGAACGCGACTGTCCTACTCGGTGACATTATTTTGTATCGTAGCTAAATCTACTTGACCACCTAATTTCGATGACAAGACCTAACGATCTTGCCTGAGCCCAGTTGCCTTGACTACCACCACTGCGACACCCATGCCAACACGCACTATTTTATGAACTTCATGCGATGCAAATTGGACCGAACAGGTCGAAAGGACCAAGTAGGGCTTTAAATGCAATTTACCCGTTCTTGGAGCTTACGAACGCCTATACATCCCACCCGGCATGTGATTTCTCGCTAAAATAGACTATGTCCGTTTTTTAAAGATTAGTTATTATTGAGATCGTGTTGATGAGAATTACTCTGAATTGTGGGTTTAAGTTTCCTGCGCACAATAGGCCAGTCCTTATCGCGGAAGGGCACGTACCGAGGTCAAAAGCTTTTCTGATCTGCCGCGATAATGTGATATTGAGCGATGCTGAAACAAGGACATTGTCACACTTTGGGGTTTGAAAACCAACGTACTGACCGAGTGTGAAAGTTAGTCATGAAACCTGCATAGGAATCTATGGAAGAAGAGGGCTATGTTTAGTTTTTCCTTCGTATGTCGATTCATGACAAGCATTGTACGGTGACACTTGGCTTACACCCGTGTACCTCAAAATCCAACTGCTGCCTGGTGGTTTGGCAAGTTACCCAATTATGTTGCACACCCAGCAGAATGAATGAGGAACATAATGTTGCAACATTAAACAAACGTGGAAAAGTCACATTTCTTGTACAGTTTTCAGGAACTTAATCACGTGCTCTCTTTTCAATAACTATTCAAAAATGCTATTTACAAACCTTCAAAACGGATGCTTAAAAATACCATTGTCGCCCATAATCTGCTTATGATGGTCTCGTTATCGAAAGAACGACAACATCAGCAGCCAGAGGCGATTTTATTAACCACAACAGCATGGTTTCTTAGATCTGAACCTGGAGATTCTGCGGTGCGCAATCTGGCCGAGGTGTCAACGTGGAATTCTTTTCACGCATTTTCTGTCAGTCAGCTACAAGCATTTTTATTCAACGGAACAAGGAATGGTAATTTGAGGAAGATTTCATATTTTGTGGTCACACAAAGGTCGTGTTTGGAAGCAAAACTATCGACAAATGCAATTTCAATTTTTTTTCTGGTTGTACCAAGGTGATCACTATCCAGATATCGTCACCATAGATGTATATGGATATATGTAGCTAGTCAGCACCATCAATATATCTATGCACAGCACTTTAAAGTGCACGCGCTAAGTCCCGCGCAAATAACGGTGCGAATATTTTGATATCCTTTTTACAGTGTAAGTCGTCTCTGTCAAAATTGGAAAGCTTACCTATTATAATTAGTGTCTTAAATTTTAGCGTTTTGGCTTCTAAACAAAAACTTCCACAGCTAAATTTCTTATTTTATGTTTTATTTTGATGCTTATAGTTTTTTAGGACCACCGATTTTGTTTTCGAGCTATGTGTCAAGCAGGTCCTCATCAGAATGGACAAATTATTCACCTCTTTAAAAGCGCAATGTTGTCAAGGTTACGACTTCTCCGCTACATTTTACTAGTTGTTGTTAGGACTGCAAAATATGTTTAGTTCATGAGTGCGATCCAAAACAAGAAGCCTGTTCTTTAACAAATTTAAATGGCCTTTTGAATTAAGCCATACCTAATGTTAACACTTGCATTCGCTTATTGTTTCGTATGACGTCATTGTGACATTTTATGTCGTGGAGCATTACTAAACACCAAAATAGCAAAATTACCATTTCAAGTAATTTGTTACGTGAAATAAAGGACGATATTCCAATGTTTTATAGTCAGCAATGTCGTTAAAAAACGAGCGCTCAAGGGCTTGTGTCGAACTCTGTATTCTTTCTTTTCACTAGTACGAGAAATGAAATCAAACTAGAAATATCCGTTAGACGTTATTACCCAACATTCTCGTTTTATAAATGGTAAGCTAAAACAAACTTGTGACTAAAAGTATGAGGTCATCGGAACTTATTTCTCAGAAAAATAACTTGCGGATCACTCAGGTGCAATTAATTGATATTTTCAAACACATTGTATTGTCAAGTCATCAACGCTTTTAAACATGCCCTTGGAATGTTTCCTTATCCCGGTCAATGGGTCACTAGGTTGCTGGTTGGTTGAACTCGGTTGACCCTGCCATGACAAAAGTAACCGCTGGTGTCTTTACTCTAGCAGTTATTAAATTATACAGACCTGAAAGAGTGTGACTGTTATGGATTACCTTATTTTCAGTTGAACTCGACCGCTATTACATGGTATATTTGCACCTGTCAAACTGAGTTTAGAATCCTTAACCTCTGTATTTTGCATGCATGCCCGCTAATCCGTAAAGAAATAGAAAATGCATGAAATCATATAAATTGTTGAAAGTTGCGAGTCGGAAGCGGTTCCAGCTACTGTGCTCACTGTCAATTTTGACGAAGTTTAATGTAAGGGCAAGTTTCAGGACCGTAGCCAGGATTACACTGTAAGCTAGGGTTGGTTCGAAGTGGACCTTTTGGTGATATTTCACAAAAACTGGCGTCGACTCTATACCCTCTTCGGGAGCACGTGTGACGGAGGAGCTAAACAGTGTCGAGGGCAATTAGTTTTCAGTACATTACTGTCAAGAAATTAAAACGCAACAAGCACAGTTAACTCAATGTACAGCACAGGAAAACGATGGCAGCGTCACATAGGCGATAACCATGCGACGCGCATACGCCCGTCGCAAGGATCTCGCAAGTGAAACAATACCTTGCGAAATCCATACGACATCATTTGGTTTGGGAGATGTTGTAAGTTTCATTTTCAGTATAAAGTTGCGCATTGAAACGATGAGATACACATCAGATTAATACGTTGCCAAGTTTTATCCTCTTTCTCATTGGATTAATCATAAACAACGAGTTTTATTGGGTATCAAAATGTTTCTCACTTCCAGTATAGAGCCTGAACAGGTTATCACTAGATCTTTTCAAAAATCACAACAATGTGTGTGTGAGGTTAAAAGAAACTCATTCGCCTTGGGTTACGGCTTTCACGCCAACGTTGGCTCCACTTCCCTTCGCAATTGACAATGTAACCGATCCTTTTCAAAGTGCCCACAATGCATTCACCAGCGTATTTGCCCGTTTTCCGCGCAAGACTACAAAAACAAATTTCAAGAAACTCCTCCTGTTCGCATCTATTAATAGTATGGCAAGCGTTTGAATTCTCTTCATTGTTGAAAGTAACCTCGTCAGAAATAACGGAAAAACATTTCACTGCACATGCTATTTTAATTACACTGTCGGCTTGTTTACTTTGGTTTATTAACAGACACTAAAAACGACCATCCAGTTCTTTGAAACACAACAGTGGTCTGTAACCCTCGAGAACTCTCAAAAGTATGGAGAAAAGTTTTGAAACTCCTTTCAAAATCTGCAAAAAAGCAAGCATGGCCTACGTTTTTATTGATTTACACAGCAACCGTGAGAACAGCACACGAACCGAGGATCATAACGTCCAATGTGTGACAAAAGGAGTGTGAGTTTTTATATGATTCCTGGGGTTAACTTTAAAGCTTGACACCAATTATGTCTTAACAGGTGACAAAACAAGGGTTGGTGGAAATCACCAAAACAGGATTTACATGTAATGTCCTTTGAACTGTTATTCCACGAGAGCACTAAAAGGTCGACTCTAGGGTCACCGACACAAATCTTTAAAAAATTGCGTGTTCATAAACCTTGTGAGATATGTTCAAAGTGTCATTTTTAACTTTTTGGGTCATTTTTAAGTAAGAGCATCATAAATTTGTTGGCCCAAAATAGCCCATTTTTGGTTCAAAAGGCTCAGTTAGTGAAGTTGTTTTAAAACGGCTTAAAAGAAAGGAAAAGACAAATTCTTTGCAATGATTACGTAGACATTGAACCTCTCGATCAGTAAGTCTTCGCATTTTTATAGGTGTTTCAGTAACTTTCACTGGATGTCAAAATCGGTAAATTTTGCCCAATTTTGTGTCTTTGATTTTTAACCATTTTGAGGTGCTCTGGATGCCAGCTTGCATGGTGCTGGTGATTTCCAATAATGTTTTCCATCATTTTGCTATCTGATTAAGAAAATAAAAATTAATAAAAAATTGGATAATTTTGTTTGTTTTTAAGCAACAGCCGATAGAAAGTACATACCATCGCGTATTTTACAGTGTCTGACTACGGGCATGATGTAGTTGTATCTCGTAAACCTTATAAAGGGGCTTCATTAATTTTTGCAAATATGTTTCTATGGTGATCAAATCAGTCAACGTCAAATGTTAGATAATTTTACTACAGCTGGTCCCTAGTGGCAAATTCTATTATTAGATTCCTTTGCTGAAATTTCATGCCAAAATGTTTCCACATAGTCAAACGATGACATTTGCACGTTTGAAAGGGATGTTTTTATACTAATCTACCATTCTGATACGACTGTTTTCTGTCTAATATTGTACCTGAAGATGACTTTTGATTACTATCGAGTTTTGGAACGATTAGAACCTGCGCTGCCTCACCAGTGACAGTATTAACATTTTGGAAACCGTTCATTTGTCTAGCCTGAGCTTTGTCCCTCCCCCCGTCAGCCGCCAACTGATGCTGTGTGCTGTACCCGTGATGTCATGTGTTTTGGAGTTGTACAGGATGCTAACCGATTCCTGAGATTGAAGAAAATTGTTCGATCCATTTGGATCATTTTGATCTTGTTGATGAATTTTTTCTAGAACGCCGGAAAATGCATTTTAATTTCCACTAATATATTCACAACATCTTCGCAATCCTTATTTCCTTGACAGGACGGTTTTACAAAGTTAGAGTGTCTACTGCAACTTGACGACAACGATGACATAACAGTTGAACGATGATGCACTGACTTTCTCCTTTTGGGTAGTTGGAAAATTTGATAGAAACAGCAAATTTTCGTCATTTTTGTTATGTAAAGAGTATTCAAATTTTAGTTGCATGTTTTGATTGAGGAAAGTCATTTTATTTTCCGAACAGCAGCAAAACAAGGAATTTTATCTTTAAAATCGGTTTATTTTGAAAAAGCGGACGTCATATTGAAAGATAATTATTTATAAAGTCGTTTAGTCTAATTCAGTTTATGATTGAGATTATTCGTTTGATGAGGCTTTTTTTGAAAACGAAGCGGAAAGAGATTCTTAAAAGTTTATGACATACTTGTTGATGCGTCTCACATTCATAGATCTGTTGCATATTTATTGGAAACTTAAGAACTCTAACGTGTTTTGCAAAGCCGTGGAATGTAACTTTTTAACAAGACAAAAACACAAAAACGTTTTGTTTGTGGTGAAGCAAATAGGGTACAGATATATTTTTGGCAGTCGACATACATTTGTGGCATCCCCTATAAGCATGATGTATGGCAGCGTACTTCAAGGCAGGCCTTCACAGAATACGGGGCGCTCTTTATCGTAAACAAAAACTTTTAATGAGATCTTTTTAACCGCAATCCAATTTGGACGTGTTAAGTTGCTTTCGGCATGTCCATTCACGGCCGACAGAGGGCTCTAGTGTGCGTGTTTGACAGCTTGTAGCACGTGCTTGGTACCGGTACCGTGTCTGCATCAAATCTGTTTGCGCATTGCAACTGGGGAATTCAAACATTTTGCTGTTGAGAGAATGCTTTTCGTGAGATCGGAACTGCGGCACGTGATAAAGGGAATGATATGAGATCGTCTGTGCGCTCGTGGAGGAAAAGTGATTGCCTGTCGTAGTCGCTTACCTAAGTGCGAGTGTCAGTAAAGTGAATCATTTAACGACTACAGATTGCCGGAGGCCCCTTATCCGTATCTCAAAATTTGATTCCATTGTTTTAAGGTCGATGGCACTGTTATGTCTGGTTCTCAGCGGGAGTGACGTTGGGTGCACATACCCTCAGTGACTCTAGCGGGCAAACTTTTGTCTATATGAAAAGCATAGTGTGAAAAAGGAAAGTCAGTAATAACTATACTGGTAGCATGAACCAATAGTGCAAACAACGTAATTTCGTCACGGAGCAGTTGTTGAAAGCCTTCGTCCGTCATGAAGCCTTCAAGTGGTTATAAACTGGCATTCTATGAATAAACGGTGGTATTGCTGAGACCAGTTACAACTACATGTATCAGTCTGTTCTTTACTTGGTGCCAACTCGGTCACTGGACTTGAAACAAAATGACGTTTCGTTATTCCTCGAGATCTTTTTCAGTTCATAAATCGATTTGCCGTGGTTATCCCAAATTGTTCAGTATTGATCCAAACCAATAATGAACTATCCTTTCTTTTCAAACCCAGAAATCACATCTAATATGGCTGAAAATATTAAACCAATCTCTTGACCGATGGTAAGTGGTTTTAATAAAACCTATGAGGCCGAAGGTGAGTTTACTTTCGTTTGAAGACTCTTTTCCACTCTGTTTTTCTGTCAGACATCAAGAATTAGCGACTTGTAATAATAATACAAAACACGACTTTTTGTGGTTTTATTGCTTTAGCCATAGCTTGTGACTCCAAGAAGTCTGACCCACTGACCAGTAGTCCCAATTGTTTTCCCACCCATTTCGACCACAGCGGCCATTTAGATGATGCAAAACCAGACGTTAAACAGAAGATAGATGAAACAAATCTGACATTGAATTTATTTTTTTTTGAAAACGTCACGTCATGTTGACAAAGCATCATTAGGGAATGATAATTTAAAAAATGAACTGCGTTTAAATGTATTTTAATGGAGTTTTCGAATTAAAATGAAGTGTAAAGAACATTATTTTTATGTGTTTAAGCGTTATATTTCCAGTCTGCCTTGGAAAATCCTGCTTTTCCTTCTGAACATGGAGGAAGCCGTGACTTCGAGAAAAGTAAAGAAACCTTTGATTTGGACGAGGAGGTGAGCACTGTTTATTTAATATACGAATTCCCATGATAGTAAATGATTTGTTTTCTTAAAAGGGACTGTCTTGTAATACTTTTCAAATTGCAACCCATTTATAAACTGGCACCCTCTGGGATCGTGACCAATAGCAGGTCTGGGAATGGGTTGACATGAGTAGCACTCTATGTTCCTTTATCGCAACAAAGCAAATGTAGCCCAACAAATGGGAAGACTTCACTCTGAATGCACGTCTGACACGCTTACAGCTTGTGTGCGATTACGTGAAACTGACTTGCTCCTGGAGTTTTCAGTTTGAAAAATTAAGAGCAGTTTTTTCGGGTGCTACTTTCGAACGCCAAATCATGGGAGGCGTACCATAGGGTTCTGGGGGGGGGCTATAGCTCCCACTTTTTCAGTGCTTCGCCGCCCATTGTCTATGGGCGGTGTGCACCACAGGGGAGCTGGCGCTTATAGCACCCCACTTTTTCAGTGCTGTGCCGCCCACGCAAATAAACATAAATTCGGCGCTAAACCAACATTTTCAAACTCGGTAATATGTTATTTGAAAAAGAAAATCATAATCAAATGTTCTATAAGTTTTTCAATGCCGCAAAAGAATGACTGCATGATGACCTTTTGGTAAACTGTCTCAAAGACGTTTAAATAATTGTGCACTTAACTTAGAGGCATGTTCTTAGTTTTTGCGGTTTCAGTTAGCTAATATGAAATGAGTACCATAAAATCTAACTCGATAAGCACTTTTCTATGCTAAATTATCGATAATTTTTTAATTTCGAAGAAAAATATTCATTTCGAAATTTCCTGCCAAATTATGGAATGGGTGGAAGATGTTTGGTAACGTGACAATCAGTTGCAATGGCGGAACACAGCAGATCAGAAGACGAGGACGATTAGGAGCGAGAACTTGGCAATTATCACTGTGTGTGAACAGACAGAGAGATGACATTTCTGTGCCACTTCCACGTACTTAGGAAATTTGAACACGAAGACGTACTCAGTCAAGCTGCTGTTACTACAGCCTCCACAAACACACCTTTTAATGTCTGAATAAGACTGTTTTCCGCTGACTTTCCTCGCAACTCCTCGGTAACGCACCGGTGAAAACAACAACCTATTACATACAACCCCGATAACACAAAAAATATAATTTTTATTTTTTTGGTTTGTTTCATAGCAACAGGTATACTATGAATACTAAAGGCTATTAAATCCCTTAAGATGTATTAATGATTATCTTTTTGAGACACAGTGCCATGGTGTTAAGTCAGTCCAATCGACCAATCACAAACATGTATGTTCTTAAAATTTGACACAAACTGCTTGTATTAAAGCGCATTAAAATCGTACTTAAGCATATAAAACAATTTGCATAGGCAGTATTTACTTTCTGTTTCAGAACCATATCTTTGATGAAGGCAGAATCAACAACAAGCGTAGGAAAAAACGGAGAATCGTCGTCATAATAGTGTTGACCCTTCTGATAATAGGTGTCGCTACTGCACTTTATTTTACAGGTAAGAATTGGTGTTTCATCCGCACATACACGCCGCACACGAATATCTATGCTATTATCTTAATGAAACTTAGACTTTTTGTTTAGTTTATATGTATTCGGAAAAACTCCCCACGAAGAAAGATCCACAATATGGGATATTTTTATGTTCCCACATACTGTATTTATTCATCTCTGTCCGTCCGTCCGTCTGTCCGTTCATCCGTCCGTCTGATGCCCGTTCCTACATGTATATCTCCAAAACCTTTGGATGGACATTCGTGATACTGTGCAGAAATGACTCTATTACTGATGGGACGACATGATTGAATTTCAAACGGGTGCATATGAAAAAAGGCGTATTTGTTGCCACTTGGGAAGAGCACGGCTGACGTGGAATTTCGGAGGGCACCGACCACTGTGGCGCCTACTACAGGCAGTTTTTTACGTGGGCAACTGTATCTCGTGAACCCTGTTTCAGAAACTTAGTTTTTTAAGCTTAGCAAGTGTACTTCTATGGAAGTGACAACGGATGGCGACGACTTACGAGCGACTCTTGACTACAACTGTACCTCCTAATACCCTTTCTTTGACCAAGTTTATAAAGTTTGGCAAACAGGGTTACATTCAAGTGACAATCACGGTATCCCGTTTTAGTATAGACGCCATCTAGTGGAGTGGAGTGGAGTTTCGAGACAAAGACGGACACTTATTCAACTAATGGCCATGAGCATTATGAAAATAACAATAAGTTGGAAATTGTTTGCCTCAAATCACAAATCATGACATATTTTTTCTTGGTATGCTGTACAATTCAATATGCTCTTGATTGATTTTGTAATTCAATTGATCACATTTTCCTGTTATGATCGCTGAGAGACTACTGTCCCTCAGGGGTGTCACTTCTCTTAGATTTTCCAAATTTTTGTCTTCAGTTCACCTCTTTTCCCTACACGCTTCAACCTCTGGCCACATTGTCGTGAAGACCTGGCGCGGTAATTAAACTAATTCTAAACTAACTGAAACCTGTTCGCGTGCACTTAAATATTTAACGTCGTTACTGGAGCATGCGTCGCCAGCTGTTGACAATGGCTTCAAGTTTTGCAACTGAAGTAGAAAGATTTTTTTTTTTCGATTTATCTTTTCGTATCATTCTCTGAATTTACGATACGAGGGGTGCAATTATCGCGCATATGCTGGCAAGTCGTAAAATCAGACCTGAGCAAATATTTTTCGCAAAGGGCGCCATCTGTCAGAGGCGATAGAACAGCACCCCCTATATTAACTAGCAAATTGTTGATTGCAAAGGGTCTAGATCAAAGACAAGTATCACGTTTAAATTCAATATTCGAAATTTTTATATTTCACTACAGGATGCCGGCGTAGATTTTACGAGGCTGAGGTTGCGCCGCGCATGCTTGGGTTGTTGTTTGCATTCGTTTGTTCCGGTGATGATACTTGTAACTGAATCCTAGGCTATTTAAAAATTATTTATGCCCATGTAAAATACGAATGCGAAGCTAAATACAGCAACGTAATGACTACCTGCGCGTTCAAGCTATCCGTGGTTTTTGCATGTAGCTTCAGCAGCTTCGCCAAAGAACAGTTTAGCAAAGGGTTCAAATATTTTGCTAAAAGCTTACATGCTGTAAACCAATGAGTGTGATGTCGATGCAGGCGGGTACAGTCTACAAGTACGTGAAGCCGAAGTTAAAATAATACTAGACATGTACATAGTTGTTTACGAACATAAAACATGTCTATCACGAACGCCAAGTTACATGTTCTTGCAAAATTCCCCAGAGGAGTGTCGAAGTGCATAACGGTAGGAATTTACACTCATATACGCACATGCGCGCAAGCATGCGCTTTAGCAGGGCCATTTTCATCATATTGATATAAACAAAGTTGACCTTGAGCTCGACCCTATCGCCGTCAGGATTCCGAAAACGTTTTCTTAGTGACGTACATGTAGGTAGGATTATTGCCGCCAGGGTCAAAAGAAAAGGCTTAACCACTCACGCCAAGCTGCCTGGCGTCCACTTGCCGGAGCTTTGCGAAAGTTTCTGCCATTTCCCACCCAACTCCATTTACGTCGGTGGCCGGTAAGCGCGTCGCATGGTTATCGCCTACCATTTTTTTCCCTTTTTGAGTCTTTGTAACAATACAGGTCGCATGGATATCGTACCTAAGACGCACATCAGTCGGTTACCGATAAATGCTTGCCATTATTTTTATTATAACAAAGAAAACCAAAGTGAGCAATGGATACTGCAATGTACCGATCTTTTTGCGACTACCTTGCCACCTAGTTTCCCGTTCTGACTGGGGTTACACATATGGCACCACAACATTATTCGTTTCACATAAGTTTTAGTTTGGTCTTGCAGCCTAACGTATTCGGGACAAAATTCCTGATATCCCATAATGGAAGTCAGACTAACAAAATGTATAAGAAGAAATTAAATGGAACTTTGCGATTAAGAAGGCTCGCAGTTACTTGTTGGAATAAATCCTAAATTTCAATGAAAAATACTTATGTTCATATGCATTCAGTGACATTTGCTGGCCCCATTTTAGCGTTTCTTAGTATTAGTTTTGACAGCACATACATGTATAATGGAAATACACTTGACAAGCGGGCTTGAACAGTTGATTGGTCATATGTCACGTCAACATAGGCGTTCCTCAAAAATGGGATCAAGAATTTGTTGCGTAAGCAACAAAATTGTAAGCTTTCAAGTAACGTCGAAACAATGAAAATTACGCAAAACGTGGAGTATCTCTTTAGACTTGGCTTTAAAATAACAGACAAAACTAGAAGCTGAACAGATTTCAGAGGCCAAACTGTTCCCACCCAGGACCACGGGTAATTGCGTGCAAAGTATGACCAGTGTAACTGGCGTGTTCGTTGAATAATTTTGCTGAGATGTCGACAGGCTATCTGAAAACAAAGCTCAAGAATCTCGCTTGATGACGTCATTTAAAAACGATTACAAGATGATATTGCAACAACGGAATTAAGCTTGATGAATAAATAAAACACATGATTAAAACAAAACTGAAATAAAAAGGCCAGTCCCGTGAAATCCCCTGCGTGCGAGCTCTAAGACTAGAACGTATGGGTTACTCACGGGCGCTGCCATTTTAGTTTCTCTAGTGTCATGGACAAAGTTATGAACATATGAAGCTGTTGTGCGTATAATCTACACAATGATAATATGTCGTGGAGTTCGTGCTGTTTCTAACGCTCTATTTTTTATTACTTAGTAACCTATAATTTCAGCTTTGCAATTGCTTGTAAGTTGTTGACGCTGTAATGATTTAAATGAGTTTTTATTTGCGTCATATTACGTAAACCATATCGGTAACAACGGCATGTTTGTTGGGTGCTTTAGTCCTAACATTGGCTGCAGTTGATTGACGTGCCACTTTCGCCGAGTCAACCGGGTAGGACATCTGATTGGTCGGTTAGCCGGAAGTCGTCATCGAGAACAAACACGATGTCCTAGCCGATTGACCAGTCACAATGGCATGTGATGTTGACTAGATAAAGTCATGAAGAGACAAGAACGGATTTCCATTGCAGAATCCAAGTAATTATGTAATTGGCTTTACTGTAGGGGAATCTTCTTATATTTAAGTTCACGTGCATTTTCCAGTATATGCCATCTGCGTATTCCCATATACCGTGTAGTTACAGGGTTCATTGACGCTGAACATGAATACGAAAGGTCACACCAGCCTTCAAACATCACCAACATCGTTGCATCTTCGCAGCTTCCTGTCACAACGCCCTCTGCCGTATCGATAGCACTTTGGCGGCATGTTACTGACCCGTTACTAGTTACCACTCAAAGTGAACAAGAAGATGAAATCACAGGTCTGGTGAATTGTTTGATAATATTCTTCTCTAATAATGAACAAAAATCCAATCCTTGGTGGAACGCATGTTGTCTCAAGAGACTGATTTGGAGAAAGAAGTCCGTCGACACTAAGGGGAATTGCAACGGCTCATTTCCATCTTATATAAGACGTTGCTTTTCTGTAATTTGTAATATTTTAGGGTTCGTAGCTGCTTAAAAGTTGACCTTGATTACAAATATCATTTTAAATATTCTTCAATTCCTTGTCCCAAAATGTGAGTGGAGTAACTGAAATAAAAAATATTGATTTAAGAGTAGATATATCAATAAAATCAATTAGAGGGGCGCCATTTTCGACAATCCAAGATGGCCCCACAGATGGCTGCCAAAAGGAGGCTCTTACTTGAGGTTTCCAACAGTAAAGTTTCCTCGTTCCCACTGCACAATCTTATGTATGGAATTTTTTCAAGACGGCTTCATATGTCGGGCTAATTTGCATCGGTCATATGTAGTTCTGTTAATTTTCAACGGTTTTGGTTGAACACCAGTTCCTCGTCAGCGCTTGGAACGATTCGTGCGAAGAGTTACAAAAGAAACACGTTGCCTGTGACAGAAATAGTCTCACTTTCAGTTCACCCAAAACAATGAAGATGCCTGTATCAAATCCATAGATACCATTTGTTTCCACAAGAGCTATGGCTGATATTCTGTACATGACATTTTTTACTATTTGGTACTGTCCACTTGGGTGAAAAGTGACTTTCTACTCGTTTGAAAAATACTTTTCACCCCGCAGGAAAGTAACAAAACAGCTTTTGAAAAATGCCATGTACATACAGCCGCACTAGTTTGGGACCAATATCAAACAAGACATTATTTGCAGCACATCGCAAAACAATCGGGGAGAATTCTTTCCCTGCGTCATTATGGGTAACGATTCGTATAATCATATATGGAACCGCTAAATATTGTTTACGTTCAAACGTCATCGCAGGGACTTCCTATTGCGGGAAGTCTTTGTGAGATGAATTCCGTGCCATTTTATCATTTGATGAAAATGTAAACATGGACGGGAAAATTACATTTAAAAAGTTTGGACGAGTTGTCACATTTTGCAAAGTTAACGAAATATATGTCAATGACTTCGTTTATGGTAAACCAGTATGATCCAAGGGGGACCCGCGTTCATGAGCCTCTCAAATTTGTTACAGATACAACTGGCTCAATGCATGACGTAACAACCGCTACAACAGTGACCAGTTCAACTTCCGGTCTCCCGTTGGTGAATGTCCCAATGACAATTGACAGCCATGTGCCTGACGAGTCGAACACCGCGTTTCCAGGTGCAAGGGAGACAAGTTCAGTTAAAATTTCATACATCACCAGCGCATATACTAACGATTCGTCAGACCCAATTGCTTCAGTAGTCCTAGAAAACACGATAAAAGCTACACACGCGTCAGTAAGTGTAAGGGTTCCCATGGAAACGAATGCATCGTTGACTGTATCATTGCCGCTGAACGCAACACAGTCGAATATCCGTGCTGACCTTGCGCTAGGTACATCTCAAACTATAGTGAACACCGAAGATTCGATGAATGTAACAAATAATGCGACACGGTCGGTAAATACAAAAGCATCGCCATTTGAAACAACCACAGCATTGGAAGAATCAACCCCCGGGACAGCGGTGTTTGCGAAAACAGCAACAACGCCTTCGGATGCAACGCAATCCGCAAAAGCAACATCAGAATCAGCGGTAGTTGTTGCAAGATCAACTGTGTTAACAGATCTACCAGCGGCTGCAATAGCAAAAACAACACCAACGGCTATACAAACATCGCCACTACCAACAGGAACAACCACGTTAAGGACAGCATCAATAACATCAACTACATCACCACCCCCACCACCAACAACAACAGCAACTGCAACAACAACAACAACAACAACTACTACTGCTACTACTACTACTACTACTACAACACCCACTCCATCAGCAATAGCAGCAACGCCACCATTCGGACAGTGTTTTGGAACTGATGTGCTGTGTTCTGATTTTGCGTGCATCAAAGCAAGCGAGACCTGTGATGGAAAGCCGGACTGCATTTTTGGAGAAGACGAAATGGGTTGCCCTGGATGATTTTCGTGCCCGAAATGTTTTCAAAATGACACTGTTAGCGAAAAAATATTGTGTAAGAAAATCAACTGGACTGTGAGACTCTGGCAAAATGTAGCCGAGTGTGTGCTTGTTGGTCGCATTTAGGTCCATACGCCGATATCGTAATGAATTTTGTTTTCCAAGAACGTTTGACGTGTTTCGTATGTGCATCTATTGAACAAAGTGTCATTCGTGTTTTTCAACAACTCTCACTGTTTTCTTAACATTGTCTTAAAGTTGTAATTTTGGAAGGGATCGGCCAATGTTCGCTCGCTCATAACTTTAGAAAAACACTCCTTGGTTTCACTCAGTGTTTAACGTATCTAGGCGCATCAATTCCGGATATAGGCACAATTTCACATGCGCCTAAATGTTTTAATGTTGTTGTTTTATCAGTGATTTTTGTCAATATGTCGGACCTATTTCTACATTTGAGTTGCTGGGAGCACAATTGTGATATTGACTAATGTGCCTAATTAATGTTACGTAATACCCCCATCAACATGTCTATGCATTTAGCCACGTATCAACAAAATTATAAAATAAGGTACATAATTTCTCAAATTATAAAACTTTGTACAATTTGAATTTTGTCTTTATACCAAACTATAACCACTTCACTGTCGTGACCATGTGTTTTTAGTAAAATTCAGCCAACAACAAAAGTAATTCATTGTCGAACAACGACATCAATGACGTGATCATACATGTATTTTGCCTGATATCAATGTCCACGATAAAATATCATAAACAGACTGTTACGGGTTTCTAAAGTGTTGCTTCCACAGCTCCTACGTGTATTTACAGTTGACAATATATCCTAGTTATTTTTGTTTGTTATCTATACGACGATGTGTTGATGTAAATTAGAGTGATGATATGGTATAAATAAGAATAAGTAATAAGTCTTGCGCATACCATATGAACTCGTTAATTTATCACACCGATATCCTACCGGCTCTGATACAAAGATCACCCTTTAATATTATTGGCGTCCTACTTCTAAGGTTCAGGAAGAAAATGACACGTTTTTGAATACAGAAAACATCAATTTTCCAACATGAAAACAGGTGGATTGCATGCGATGAGAGAAAACACATCGTGGGATTATGAAGTGGGGCACAAGGAGAACCAAATAAAGTGGATACTAATACTTGCGTTGCATTCATCAAGTGACAGGAAAGGTGAATCCGTAGGCACTTTTTTGTAGTGCTGAAAATGGGTGACACCCAAGTGCTTCTAAAAGCCGATTTGCGGGCCTCTGTACTTTGAAATATATGTTTATGGATAGGTCTTGAATGTGTAAATAAATTTAAAAATCTGACCTGTACATTGGTCAGATTTCCTGGGCTTGGGAGAACTGAGAGTGCATTATTGCTTTAGGTCGATCTCGATATATTGTTGTGCCACCGCGTGTCATTTTACGCGTCATTTCAGTCTCAAGCACTACCGATCTGCCATTTCCTTCAAACCCGAAAAACCATTTCTCATGTGGGTAAGAAATAAATTGAGACAAATTTTGTAGCAGTATCTTGTGGTATGAATTAAAAGTCACCTTTTCACCGTCAAAGACATGTTTATTGCTTTTCGAGTACATAGTGTAAAGATAAATGAGTTTAAAAGATAAAGTGTGATCCAAATTCTTGTGACAAAGACCACAGTTCCAGTGGATGACCTTCACGTTATCACTGGTCTGTATCTGTAAAAGCCTTGATATGTACCCTTTCTACAGACACATAAACAAGGAGTAATTTACAGAAAGCAAAGCACACTCTCTGAATAAATTCAACAACGCCATGCATTTTGCCTTGCTACGTTCACTAGAGATAATGCTAAAATTATGACATCGGCATTTTCTCCCAAAACCTCAAATTCATGACTTCCTCAACAGCAGAGAACAGGCACGAATACAAATGCTGTTGCCAAAAAATTACCAACTGGGTTTTTGCAATAATTTCCATTTTCTGATGTAGGCTACGCGTGTGTTCGTGTCAAAGCCCCCAAAGATAGGCAAGGATGCGCTCTAGAAATGGCCAGACTTTCGTATCTTGGTAGAAGAGAGCATCGGAAATTTCTGGATATGATTTGCTCAAAGCAACTTCCTGGAACTACTGACTATCATTCTTGTCAACCAATTCCAATTGCTCCACAGCCGTCAAAACTGACCCACTCAATTTTCTTAGAGTAGCAAAAGCCTGAACAATATCCTTACAATGTACATGTGTAGAGCAGCACTGAAAAAAGTGGGGAGTTACAGCCCCCCCCCCTCCCAGCCCCCCTGTGGTGCACCCCTCATAGACCATGAGTGGCCCAGCACCGATGAAAGTAGGGGCCATAGCTCCCTCCCCCAGCTACCTATGGTGCGCCATAGACCATGAGTGGCCCAGCACTGATAAAAGTAGGGGCTATAGCTTCCTCCCCCAGTCACCTATGGTGCGCCGCCCATGCCTTAGACCGGTTGATAAAGGCAATAGAATCTTATCACGGTCATGAATATCCAGAGATCGAGTTCTTACATTAAAGTCAGCAATAACAAAGCGAATGACAGCTTTAGGAAACTCTATTCTTTGTAAGGAAGGTAGCCTGATCCTTATATTTAAGTCTTTTACGCAATGCTCGGTAATCTCCGTCAAGACGGAGAAGTTTGGAGCCAGTATGAAAAACACTTACAAAGTATGCCAAATTGAAAAGTACATTTTGACAAACGTGAGGAAGGGGGCTTTAGTTACCAAGTAAACCTTACTTTTATCAGGCAAGGCAAGCGCTCGTTGTACAACTGTGTGAAAAGTGACTTTGTCTAAGTTAACACCGACGAGGAAATTTGAAAGAGGACCTTCCATGAACACAAAGTCTTTGTTTTGGAGCATCGAACTTAACGTAGACCAAAATATAGTCGGTTTTCACCAAGGGTTGAGCCTGACTACGCTTTCGCCACCTGTTGACAATTCATAAAACCCGGCACGGAGGTAATGTGTAGAAAATGATTTACAAGAATATTCGCTGTCTTTAAATTCTCTATGCGAGTATGGAGCCATCGGCACAATTGCAGTCGTGTTTACTGGCAATGGTACAGCTATACAGTACCACTTCAGACATGTAGACAAGGCACTGTATTAGTGTCTTATTATGTACTTGCGGGCTTCCGTATGGAAAGCAGGTGATATTCAAATTGACCCTGTTTGGTACTCTTAGATTGTATAACGTTGAGAAAAATATCGACGAAATCTGTTCCTTAACAGCGTGCAGTGATGACTGTCGTAACTTTAGTCATTTAGACCACCAAACACCCGATTTTGCGCCTACTCCGTAGCACGCAAACTTTTGACGATACGTTTCATTCCATCCTAATTTGGCATTCAAAATTTCATGAAACGGATCTAAGACAAATTGGGCTTATGTTAGCCCGATTTTGAATAAATTCAACACAAAAAAGTTTTATAAAACGGTCCCTAGGTTAAGTAACAATCTAGAATGAAGTAATCAAAACTTTTGTGTATCTTCTTGCTTGCAAAAATCTTTCAGGGACAGCAAATTTTTTTTCTGAAAAAATGAAGTAAACATTAAACATTTGGTTGCATAACACTTCCATTGTTTCTCGTTCACTTACATATGGACTTGGTTTGTGACCCCTGTTTTGATTACAATGGATTAGTGAATAATTTGTATGGGTCGGTGTATTGTTGTTTAATGCCTATAGAGGGCACTTGGATGCTGTTGGTGACACAAACGGTAAGTGTATTGGGCTGCCAGGACTTCAATTTCCTGCACTTTTAGCCACAAATTAACGAACATTCGGCAAAGCAAAAGAAAATAAAATATTCAGACAGCGGAGAATCCATTTCAAAAGACGAACAAAAGGGGAGTGAGTGGAATACCGTGCTGGGAAGGAGAAACAAAGGACTGGTGGCGAACGGGGGGGGGGGGGGTGAAATTCTACAGCGCCAATTTTCGGGAAAAAGCTGGCCACGTGCCAAAAGAACAGCATATACAGAGCCTATTGTTGGAGGGTTCCCCAAAAGTCGTACATTAGAAGGATCTAATGACAACTCCAATGAAAGTTATTTTCAGATGTAAAACAATCACAAAGAATGTATTTCGTAACACAATCTATTAAAAACTAGCTGAACTAATACAGTATAACTACCTACTGGACGTCTTTATCTCAATGTCTGAAAAAGTATCGAATGAGGAAGCTTGAAAAAGGTAGATCTTACATTGCGTCTATTTGTCGCCAAATCCAGTCTCCCGCCGCCTCCTGAACAAGTATAGCTACAAGCAATTTCACCTTGAACTACTGCGTTATCCCAATCCACGACAATCAATAGAGGAAAAATATGTGTTGCGTCATTATCATGTCGATTATTGAATGCGAAGTGAAGACCAATAATGCAATACTCATATGTACATGTACAGCCGGTTTACTCCTAAGAATTTACCTCGACAATAGAACACAAATTGTCAATTCATAAACGGCTTGGAGACGTTACAATTTTACCTGGGCCCGGGATAATCGATATCAAACTCGAACTTAATTTTCTGATTTTTCGTTCTAATTTTGTGGGAAATCAAAGTATGCCTGTTGCTGGAGTACATCAGTGAAATGGTTTTCGTAGATGACGGCCTAATGTTAGTTTGCAGTATCACTCTACAGTTCATACTCGAGTTCGTAGTTCGGATTTACGAGCCATCATGTGTTAACTCGGTCCTGAAACTGATATGCGTTCTAATAATTTACTCTAACATAGGATTATGACCATGTATCTAAATGTACATGTATTATATCCCAGGCCCAGATATTATTAGTCTCAATAACCGAGTGCACGGTTTCGAATGGAGTATGTCGTGCGTGGTATTGTGGTAGACTGAAGACAGAATAACATAGAGCTGTTTCAGTTACTCTACCTAGTTGAATAATCAAGATAGTGGCTGAAGCCGTGGATTCGTGTGCTGGCTCGGACGCCGTGGTTCAACGGGATGCGTCTCCTTGCGCGAACATCGTGCAAGTGGGAGGTGAAGACGCGACCGCAAGACTGAGTCCTTACTCCTGCACACTAGCAAAATGAAGGTCAATAGAGTGAACTTAAATTTTAAAATAATGTCCGTTTAATCCCTAACGTAAAACTGCACTGTAAGCCTACAAATGGCAGTATATGTAAAGCGCTAAGAGGCACTAGGCTATTTTTGTTATTCACGAATGAATACAGGCTCTAACCCTTGTGTGACCTGGAGAGGTAGGGATTCGCGTGTCAGATCAATCTTGAATGCTAACAGAAGCCAACAAATATTAAAACATCCATTTGTTTATAAAAGTGTCACGAATGGACTCACGCAAGCTGAACGCGATCATAGATCACAACCCTAAGTCGATGGACTCGTCAATGCCGTCTCGTAATAATTATGGATTGCTTTGTGATGCTTTGCAAAGTCAATAACTGAGACAATACGGATTTCTGCTTCGACTATAAGACGTGACGTCATGCATGGTGATTCGGGAGAGGTCAGCCGTCGTCAAAAAGTATCACACACTTTATCACTCAATCGTGTGTCTTCTTAAAAGAAAACATGTTAAAAACTTTTGCACTAAGTGGTAGGATTCAATAGTTGTCAAAAGCTGGAACTGTTGCCAGTTGTAGAGGAGCTTAAGTGGACTTTCAAAATGGGACTGTGGACGCTGCATTTCCTTCTATTACTTCTCAATAGTTTGCCGAGTAGAGTTCTTTCGGAAGGTTAGTTGTTTGTCTAGCACCCTTGCCACACGTGTTCATTTAAAACATCAAGATAATAGTTAAAATTGTTACTTTTAGTCAGGCATTTTGTAAATAGGCGCACAGACGCTGCTTATCATACATGCGTGTAGGCTTAACCATGGGCGACGCAGCACTGAAAATGTGATGGGCTATAGCGTCCCCATCCTTATGGTAAGCCGCCGAAGTTAAATTCATGTGCACATGCAGTCAAGGGCGGTTTGTCGATTTACTTCATTTTCGCACAATGCATGTTGTCCATGCGACATTTAAAACATTTAATTTTATTAACTTTTGTTTTACAGAAAAATGCCACGTACCTGACATTCCAAACTCCTCGAACAATGCGCCAGCAGAGGCTGTTAGCGTGGGTGAAAGTGTTAGATACACGTGCAATGAAGGATACGTGTTTGAAGATAAGAAAAAAATTAAGACAAGGAAATGTACTGGGTCTCAAACATGGAACAAGGGCGCTGGCACGTGCGACACATATAGCAGACACGAAGGCTACTTTGTAAATGGTAAGTACACTTTGCTCGAAATACAAGTAGCGATGGGGACTGGGTGTGGTTCACAATAAATAATTTGGTAAACTCTCCTAACTTCACCCATGGAAACTGCCATTCACTTCTTCAACAAACTGTCCGACGAGCATAATACAATGCTACCCGGCCGAGAGTTTAATGTTTTTTCATAAGTCCTCAAATTTGACCTCGACGTGGCGGTTTAGAAGTTACGCGATTTCTGCTAAGCGTGAGTGCACCCAGGAGGGGCGGGCTCTGGGTCTCGAAGGAGCCCCCTGATTTGGCGAAGTGGGCAAAAAGGTCCGCCGCCGCAAAGAAACAAAAAGTCCGAGAAATCGAGAAAAAAGTCTACTAAAAGGGCGGCAATACTGCCGAATGCACAATTCATAGCTCTGAACGTATGTCCACCTCTTTTTTTCCAGTAAAAGGCTCACATTTTCAAAAATTTGAGCCTCCCTATATTTTAGTCTGGGTAACCTCACGCTAAGTGACACCAACCTTATACAGTGTTTTTCTGTTTGTGAGTATTTGACGGACATTCCATGCGCGCACCCAGGGGGGGGGACTCTAGTGAGCCCCCTATTTGGCAAAGTGGGCAAAAAGGTCCGCCTCAGAGAAACAAAATGTCC